>CAJFCX010000006.1:0-113333 GCA_904066255.1 Eimeria sp. OTU-X | reverse complement strand
GAATAATAGGACTCCATTGTCAGTGTTCCTCCATCGTTAAACAAGAGATAGCGCGCCGAGCAGCCAAAGCTGATTCGTCATAGCTGCTTTGTGTGCCCTTCTCACAGACGAGTCATGCTTGCCGAAGTATTAGAAATTACCAGAGAGACCGGGGAAATTCAACAAACGGGGAGCGAGCAGCCGCCTCTTATGGCTTTAGCTGCTTCTGTTGTATCTTCAGGGACATCTGCTCCAAATGATGAAGTGCGGCCTCCCTATGAGTTTTTATGCTTTAAGCAACGTTAAATGTGTTGTTGAGGCCAATCTCTAGTTGTGTTCTACGCGCTGCACATGCACTTTGTTTACGAATTTCGGTTCAGGCAACCACCCCAAAGGTACCCGGAAGCGAAGAGGAGGCGGTCAGTGCTCTGGAACTGATTTTTACTAAGGTTGCTCCCGCTGAGAGTAGCATGGCAACAGTTGACGCAGAAACAGCTGAGGTGGGTCCCCGTCTAAATCTTGGGAGTCGTTCCCGGCAACTTAGCAGGGGCTTGAGCGAGTAGCCGTTCTTCACATATTGTTATGCGTCCGCGTTCGCTGTGTCCCAGATGGTGGAGGGCAAGAAAGAGCAAACGCTTGAATCCATCCTGCAAATCCTTCCCCCTTGGGAGCAGCATATGCTTGCACTCCTGTACGAGCAGCAAGAAATGAGGAGGGCTCTAGGCCAGCTTAGAGATCACTTCGTCCAGCGCCTCAAGGAAATCCAAATATCGGTCAAGAAGGGGCTGGTATGTGCCAAGTCGGAGAGTTATATGCGCTGTATCATATTAAGCGTTTCTGATTCACATAGGGAGCCCAAAGATATTTCTGGACGTTCATGATTCGCTTGTGGTGTATGAGCAGCTAGAAAAGCTTGAGCTCACCGAGCACTGCGACAGAATGTTGGCTGCCCTATGGAGCTTTAAGGCAGAGCTCACTGACTCGAAGTCACCGAATCGCGTCGATGAAGACACGAATGCAAAGTTCGCAAAGCTTATGGCCAAACTTGAGGAACTTTCGATCCGCCTTGCTGAAAGGGACATAGACTACAAGCTACTCTCTGGTACGAAAGAACCCTTCCGGATTTACACCTAAATCGATACAGGGCAGCCATTTACTTAAGCTGACAACTGTAATAATGTGTATCCGCCCATCTAACGAAACTCTGGCGAGAACGCCCGTATCAATACTTGCAGCAGTATACATGCCCGAGCACTCTACCGGTGGCTCGTCTTTCGTTTATATGAACAGAGGATTACTTGGCCATCAAGCAAGAGAACGCAACACTGCAAGAGACCACACGGAGGCTTAAGGAGGAGAACAATAGCCTACTTATGATACCAAAGACAATGACAAATTGGGAAGAGCTTAAGGGCTATGATGATGTGGTAGGATACATTTGTATGTCCAGGCCATAGATGAAAACGTATAGAGCTCGATGACTAGGAGGGCACTGACCCCATGAATTACTTATACAATTACGTTTTCTGTACAGGAGAAGAAGGCTTTGGCAAGAGACGTTCAAATGCTGCAGGGCTATGCGTCCCATTTGCGCATGAGGCTGGAGGAAGGCCGTGCTGTTGAGCTAGATGTGAGGCGGCTGAACCAGGCACTCTACGTGGAGTTACTTGCTGCAAATACAGCAATAGCGGATCTGCAAGATCAGGTCAAGTTCTATACAAGCGTAGACAGACGGGAAGCGACGCTCCTAGAGGTCAGTAATACAGCTGTGACAGACGGTTCCAGAGTCTACTTTTTCTTATTTGTCAGAATAGCGGGGATGCTCCTGGGGCAATTGCAAATCATCTGACACGTTTGCACTTTTCCAGGAGCAACTAGCTGCGGCGAATCAAGCAGAGGCGGAGAAAAGCGATAGAATAAGGGACCTGGAAGAGGAAGTTGCTAGCCTAAAAGCTCAGCTTGCAGCAGCACTTTCTAAACCAGAACCTGAGGAGCCCGAAGTTGAATCGCCGGCTGAAGCCGTTGAGGGGCCGGCTGAAACCGAACAGCAGCCACCTACCCGGCGTTCCGTGAAGAAGAGCTCTCTCACAGCAAACGCCAAGGCAAAGCCAAAAGCTACTTCTAGAGGTGAATCTCCATTTTGGTGATCTATTTGTGCAGTTCTATCCATGGGGACTAGGAGCAGTACAAGAGCATGTAGAGACAGAGCTTGTGTGTGTGCAGTAGCATATCTCGTTTCTGTTACAGTGTCGCAACACTGCTTATTAGGTCCACTGACACATTATGACGCTCATTACGAGGGCACACTGTGCTGTTTCGTTGCTCCTCGCAGCTCCTACCATGGCCTTATCTCATGCTGCTGCCGTTTCACCGGCAAAACAAAAGCCTTTAGCAAAGCGCAGCACTGCGGCTACAGCTTCTGTAGAAAGGGGGTCTATAAAGCGTGTGACACGTGCCCCATCAAGAGCGAGCATCCCGAAGCCAGAAAAGCCTACTTCTGCTAAGGGTGGGGAGGGTTCCAGACTCGTCAGGGTTGTTGAACCAGAAGGCCACTCCAGCCCATCACCTAGTCCGAAGGCTGCTTCCTCTTTAAAGCCCCCAACGTCTCCTAAAAAGAGAGTTTCAATCAGTCTTCCAGAGGACGACCCCTCCCCCTCATCAGATGGCAATAGGCCATCCGCTGAAGCACAGATGAATGTTACAGGAAGGGCTCCAGCATTCACAGGTGACCCGCGCAACAAGGGGCTAGCCAACATGGTGGCTGCTTTAAGTGGGCGAAGGCGAAAGGGTGGCGGTGTTTAGAAGAGAGAGAGGCTCTAGGCTTGCCAATCGGAAAAGCATGTTTTCTGGTGAACGCCTACCGTTGGGTTCCTGCATAATAAGTACTGTTAGTTCCGATGGAACGTTTTTGAAGATGAGGGTGGGCACTCACACGAAGCCTGTTAAATTACCAAGCAACCCATCTGAAACGTCAAGACTGTTATTGTTCAGTCACCCTTTGAAGGACACCGCCGCACTGTAAAAGGCGATCCTCAGCCGGTTCAGGGCCGCCCTAATCGGCAAGATATCCCTCTTCCCGGTTGCGCGTGAGATATAGAGCACGCGCGCGTTGCCGGGTGTTCGCAGGAGGTCGTCTTTTATGATCAGCTGATGGGGAATCCCCACGAGATCTGCATGCGACTGCATTTGGCGAAGCGTGAGGCCTTGTCGATCGTCGAAGAAAACGTCCGCTGGTCCCCCTGCTTCTGCTGCAGTCTTGTGCAGCAATCTGAACACTGCCTGCCCTAGACGGGCCACACGCCGGCCATCATTCCAGCGTGCGGCAGGCTGCGGCAGGATTGCAGCAAAAAACGGTGCTACTTGAGGTGGAAACAACAAGCCTTTTGAGTCTTGATGCACTAATGCTAAGTGAGCAAGAAGCCGGGAAACTCCCAGTCCATAGCTGTTCATCATTGGAACCCCCAGTGCACCTTGGGAATCCGTGAAACGGGTTCGCGCCGCTTTGCAGTACGTGTCGGGTAGCTGAAAGCAGTGCCCAACCTCCAACGTCGTGCTGTTTTGGTGGTCTTCCATATCTCCAGCGGAAGCACCGCTTCTGCTTTCATTCAGCGGCCCTACTGCCGATACTATCCGATCACTTCCGAGAATGCTGCTCACCTAAAGAAATCGCAAAACAAGCAACGCCAAAGGAGTGCACTATGTGTTGTCACCATTGTGAAGTCGCAGCAAGGCACAGGTAAGGCATTCTGTGCGAAGTATTTGCTAGAGTACTTGCAGTTCCAGTCTTCTAGTTGCTGCGTGGTTTCTCACATGATATTCGTGGCTGCAAGGGCCCCCCATTGTACCAGGGTCAGCCCGGACTCTGTAGACTGGCCCTGTCCCGACCCGTGTAAGTATCCGCCGGAAACATTCGTCCATTTTCTGGTATGAACTCTCTCTGCATACTGCATCTTGATGAAAAGAATATGCTTCTAGCATGACAAATTCACGAGCGCGGAGGCAACCCGCCCGTGGGCGGGCTTCATCTCGGAATTTTGGACCTATCTGGTAGAAAACCTGAGGCAGCTCCCTATGACTTCGGATGCCACTTGCCGCAAGCCACGCAGCTGCTTCCTCCGAGGTTGGGGGCAAGAAAAACTGTCGGCTCCGACGATCTTGCAACTTGTAGAGAGACTGCCCAAACGAGCGTATCCGCTGCGGAAAACAGTCACAGGATAATTGTCAACTCTCGAATGCATATTTACCAATGAATTTGCCGCCCGGAAGGGGAGCGAGTGATCTTTCCAATTGGGGATCTACTATTAGCAAGTGATTAGTAAATATCTGGCAACGCAGTAGAAAGCTACCAGCAATAGGAGGTCGTACGTCTGAATTCTCCAACCAATGTATCGGCATGATGTTAGGAAGAGATAGAGGTGAGGCCGTTCCTGCAAGTTCTTGGTGGCATACAGTCTCAATCTTCTTCAGCACCCGAAATCCCAACGGTAAAATGCAAAACAAGCCAGAAGACGTAGCCTGCACCAGACGGGCTTTCTCGAGAAGCTGTCCAGAAAGCGTAGCAGCAATGCTCCTGCTAGCGCGAGCCGCAGAGACACTAGGCGACTCGCTCCTGCCTTCTATATCCAGTGGCGCTGAACTGTCTTGGGGCTCTAAAGCGGTGTTGGAATTCAACTCCCCGACAGATGCATCCTCTGCATCGAGAGAAAGGCGCTCTTCATCGGAATCCGTCCCGTAACCAAACTCCATATGCACACTGCCGGGCATCATCAAGCGGCTCGCAAAACCGCCGCGAGGCAAACCACCGCATAGGTATTCCGCGTCAGCAAAACCCTTTTCCCGAGGGAGTGAGAAAACAGAAACACTGCCGCAAAAGCTCCGTTTGCATCTAATGGCTCCAGATGCAGGTGATGTCTGTGTCGTCCTTAGATGACGCTCAACAGTAAGGTGGGGTTTAACACTGAGACGGCGAGCATTGCTCATGAGAAACGCGACAGAGTGCACGCTATTCCCACATCCAACTTCAATGGAAGCCTCTGAATCCGGTTGGTGCAGAAGCTGAGGTTCATCTGCAGGAGAAATGCAGTGGAGGAAAGAGGAATGCGCAGAACGCAAAAGAGGACTCAGCACTGCCGCGTTAGTTAACGGGGAGTAGTTTGCGGTGAGGGAATGCGCCAATGCCCCTACAATATGGGGCAAGAAGGTGAATTTAGTCCATGACAAACACTTAAAGGGGGAAAACGACGACCGACGATTGGATGCGTTCGCCATCTTTCCACGATGATGTTATGGAGGTGACCATTGCGAAACCCCATGGTAGACGGGGGTTATAAAAGGCTCATATACCAAGGTCCAAAGACGAGTGTGCAGCTCAGACTCTGGATACGCTCTAATACTGTACTTCTAGGGCTCAATTGGAGTAATCCACATGCCACAGGAAAAACACCGTGCAACTGCCCCTTTGCACAGGTGACAAAACTTGCAGAATGCCGGGACAAAACACATTCTGTTGAGATGTTTAAATTCTAATTAGTAAAATTTCTTAAAAAAAGGTTGACAAAAGCCTGGCGTAAAGCTCAAGAGAAAAAATTTCGAGAAGCCTCTGGAGGTTTTCTATGCCACCTGCTCTGATCGAATGTGAGCAGCGACCGCATGCAGCCGACCACACTCGAGGGAGGAATCAACATCGGGGGAAGATATCATGAGCTTATTGCATTCACGTTGATTGTTCCTGCAATGTCGTTGTTGTGTTCCCCCTAATAAGGCCACTGCCGAGCACACGCAGCGCATTTGTTGTTGGATTGCCGCTTCCGCATGTGTATGCGCATGAAGAAGACAGATTCTCTGTGAACAAATGCCCACAAAGGCAAGACGAGTAGCCTTCTTTCACCTCGATTTGGGCGTTGGTGGCGCAGAGCAACTTATTCTGCAGACTGCTCTTCAGACACACGCAGTCTTTGAGGACTCATGGCGCTTGCCGTGTACAGTTGATGTCTTCACCTCTTACTTCGATAAGGACAGATGCCTCGAAGCATCAAGAGACCGTGAGGAACACCAGAGTGCCAGCAATCTATTGTTACCCTTCAGATAGTCTGGGGCGGCAAACGAAGGCGGATCAGCTGTCGCTACATATCCGCCCACGTGGAGCGTATGCTGGTGGCGATGAGGGGAGGCAGGGTACCACAACGAACCTCTTTTTTCAGCTATTGTAGAACTGCCTGTTGCATTTTTGGAACCATAATCCACTGCCATTAATCATGAAGTTTGTGTGCCCTTTTCAGCGAGGCTGAACATACGCGTCTTCGGATCGTTTTTGCCGCATGCTATTTTGGGGAGGTTTCGCGTTGCGTGCTCAATCGTGCGTATGCTGTACCTTGTCCTTGCCGTCATAGTCACAGGTGGGTGGAGGAGTGCGGCTCACGCTCTTTTAAAGAACCACCGGGAAAGCAGCAATACCGTATCGTGTCTCATGGTTGTTAGGAGGATCCTATGTAGATAACCGTACATTAAAAAGATTCTTTCTACTACATGTTTTTTTTAAAGCTCATTTGAACCCAAGGTAACACGTAACCGAAAAATCCACCGTTAGTCTCTGTCCTCCAACATTCCTCATACATAATAATCTTCGGGCCATTAGAACCTCATGCAAAGTATTTACTTCTTGCTCAACAGGGCATATGGGGTATGACCTTGTCTTTAATGACCAAGTGGCAGTAGTGAATCCACTTCTCCGCTTGATTGGTAGGAAGGTGAGTATGTGGCGCTGCTGGAGCTCCCTCTTGCGTACAGCGAGAATGTCACGTAGTTGGTATAAGGGTTTTACGTATCCTACCTACTTGGTAATGAGGGTACAAACTGAGCTCCAAGCAGCACGATTGATGTTTTCATTGATAACTACTTTGTGCACCAGGTCATTTTCTACGGCCATTTCCCTGACCTCTTACTCGCGCGCCGCCACCCATCTCTTCTGCGCCGCTTGTACCGTTACCCCTTTGATAAGCTCGAGTCTTTGACTACTGGTAATATAACAAAAAATTATGCATGCCACTCTGATTCCAGAGTGTACTTCGGGCCACAGCCTGTGTGCATGTGAAGGCGAGGCTACCTGTGGAAAATAAAATGCATAGTTACTACGTACATTAAAGTGCGGACAGTGTATAGAAGCACAAATGAGTGGATTGACGTTTCGCTTCACAGTGTTAAGAGTCTAGATATTTCAACTGTGAAAGAATATATGAAACGCACTCTCGGACCTTAGCCGACGAACATTTATGCTGTATTTGGACTACCTTTGAACTTCGGCATCAACTGGTTGGTTTCAGCATCTCACGCTATGCCAACGGCGCACTCCGCAGTGGTGTTGGCGGTGTATTTCCGCGCGGCCAAGGGTTGTCGTACACCGTTGTGGTGCCGACTGACCGTGCAGGAATGTGTGATATGGTGCTGGTGAACTCCAAATTCACCGCAGAAGCATTCTGTCAAACATTTTCATCATTTAGGTGCGCATGCTAGGGAATACCCATTTCACCATATCTATGCGCATCAGACACCTTCAAATGGTGTCGGCTTCGGAATGTTCTTACGGTTGTCGAAGTCTTTGATTCTGTTGTAATTTCTTGTCGTGCAGGAAGTCCAAGCCCCGCGTCTTGTATCCTCCGGTCAGTAAGGAGGTGGAGGCCTTCCAGCTGCGCAGCGTTAGTGGCAATGCCGAAGCTTCCTTCAGTCAGCTAGAAGGGTGGGGACATGGGCCGGGGGGAGCACGAATTCTTAGGGTTCTCGGTATTTGGCATTGCCACTTGTTATCTGCGTATCAGCAAGCCTTTATAGCAAACCAGGTGCTCTGCAGAAGCAGGTCGTTCACCATGAATATTCTCATTTGCTGCAGATTCGATCTGTCAGTACCATTCGCGACGTCGCTAAACCGATTCGAAGAAAGCAAGAACGTCGAGCTTGCAATAAGAGCCGTGGCAAGTCTTCCGGGGCACATTAAGTGCAACTTGGTTATAGCAGGTGACTTAACCCTTTTTACAAACAGTTGGAGCAGCTTTGGTTCATTGGGACTTCATGTGCATTTTCTTGTTAGTAGAGCGAAACGATGCCAACAATAAGGTAGTGTCGGTTAAACTAGCGGTCTCTCATCGGGGTCTGAATACGTTTCAAGCATGAAAAGAGGAATCTCGTGATGGGATGGAGCTCTTGTACTGTGTAGGAGGCTTCGATCCGCGTTTACCGGAATGCAAATCGTATTTCCAGCGGCTATTGAAGCTTTCTAAGGAGCTCAATTTTCGCGTTCTTGGTTGTGAAGATGCCGTAGACGCCAACACAGCGGTCCGAGACGAAAGCTTGGGAGGAGGACGTTGTATTCTGTTCCTAAAGAATGTACCATTGTCGCTAAAGCTGTTCTTATTCAAACGGAGTGTGTGCATACTTTACACCCCTCGTGAAGAGCACTTTGGCATTGTGAGTAATAGAAGCCCTGCAGCGTACTCCCCGTGCAGGGAAGTGCACGGGACCCACGACCGTGCAACCTTTTTCTAACGTTTGAGCGTGACTGGGCCTTTGTGCAGTGTTCAGTATGGCACTGCTCCGACCAGAACGCGTCTAGAGTGCAGTTGCATGTGCCTATTGGTGGAATCTCAGGTGCCTTGTGAAGCAATGTTCGTCGGTATTCTTCCCGTGGCTTGCAATACAGGTGGACCCCGAGAAACCATCGTCGATGGAGTTACAGTAAGTAGGACTCCACGAGGACGGTTAGCTGGTTCGTGTTGCAGTTGCCTTCGCAACACCTGGGAATGTGAGAGCGAATATGCACATCCAAGCCAGCAAGCAAGTGACAGTACAAAGGAAGCTGGCTAGGTTCCCACATAAACGGTTTGTTGCGCGCAGGGCTTCCTCTGCACCCCAACACCAGAGTGCTTCTCTGCTACTCTTGAACGCATTTTGTTGCTGTCGTCGCAAAATCCTGAAGTGCTGGCAGTATGCGAACTAGTGTCCGGGGCTACGTGCCACAGTTACTAACTGTGTGCCACGGTTACTACGTGCCAGCGTGCCCATGTAGCTGCAATCGATGGACACTAAACTGCCGGGAACTGCGTTTTGCGCTCATTCCTTCAGGCCATGTGCTCAAACGCTCAGGCGCATGCAGCAAAAACATTTTCACCAGGTATGTGGATGCTCAAGTTTTCCTTTTACCCCTCCCTTTTCCCTTCATGCGCCGGCTGCGCAGGGTCATAGAGGACCATTCTAACAATTTGGCTTATACGTTTGGTCCTCCGCAGATGTATTCCGCCGGTCCCTTAAAGCCATTATTGCAGACGTCATAGGGATTTGTGATGACAACTCTGTGGAACATTCACAGGAACTCTCACAGCGAGTGTGCACGGCTCGCAGGAAACGTCGCGTTGCCTAGCACTAGTTAGACGCAGTGTCCCAATGGTGGTGACACAACTTTCTCTAATTAAAAACGACCGAACAAACAAGTGCAAGGCTTTATGCATGTATGTTCACGACTTCGATTGTACTGTAGGATCGGTTCCCGAGAAGGCATCCATTAAGTAGTTTTGGAGAGAACTCCGAATGGGCAGATTATTTTCACCGCTGCCTCGTACAGTACCTAGCCAGAAAACTCAGGGGTTCAGTGCTTTAGTAGTTTAGGCGCTTCAAAATGTGCCTCCAAGGACATGGTTAGCATATGCGCTCTACGGGAGCACATATGGCGAGGATGCTGGGTGCTCATGGTACATTGCACATAGAACCACAGCTTTACCACCAGCCTGCTGTGAATACTATTGTACAAAAAAAGTCGTAATCTACTGTGCAAGCCCTTGTACACCCAGCAGCCAATTTAGGAAGCCCAGAACAGCACTTCATTTGTGCAGCAGAGTGGCACCCAGCCAATGCATATAGCGCATCCGATGCAGCATGCCGCCTTCTCACATGCACCACGATGCAACTTCAGCTTGCGCAAATGGACATAAGAGCACAAACATTGACCCCCTAGAATAAATCGTACGCCGCCCGCATATGACTGACTGCTTTGGATAAAACTGGCTCGGCTTCCTCTAGCACATGCTGTCCGCTCTGCACAGCTTCAAGCCATTCAAATAATTTCGTCATAACTTTTTGTGGTACTTTTCCTCCTGGCTCTCCTGTGTCTGAAGCCCCCACTACAGGAACCCCGCTCTCTGGTGCTGCAGATTGGTTGTCAGGCAGCTGGTGTGCAGGTTCAGATGCAGGTCCTTCGCCATTTCTGAGGTATGTACGGACTCTCTCAATTTCCCCTTTAAAACTTGAATCAGAGAGGAGTTCCTGGATGCCCATCTGCATCTCCTCCAGTGCGCTGTTCAATCGGGAAGTCGCCTGGCTGTCGGACAGCGGACGCTGCAAAGCGTCTAGGGCATTGTCTATACCTTTTACAGAGGCCACCAACTTGTCGGTCACGCCCAAAAGGGATGTAATGATTTTAGACATCTCTTCCGGGTCTGAAATACTCGAGTCGTTCAAAAGCCTTACGGCAGCATTCTTCTTCTCAAGTGTTTCTGTTATGGCGGCGGTAAGGTCCGCCGAAAGCTTCTTCAAAGCAGACTGCAGAACAGAACTGCTGTCCACAGTCGTACTGTATTGCGTCTCATGAATGTCATGTAAGTCCTCTGATTCGACGTGAACTTGAGCTGCGGCTTCTTGGCCGCCTGCTTTCTTCTTCGACACGAACAGTGCGTCCTCCCTTGCATTCCATGCAACCAGCAACGCGGCAGCCGCTATAGACATGACCAGGAGAATACCTGGAGGGAAAACGAACTGGAACCCACGACTGAGGCGACTAGCCTCGGTGGACCACTCAACCAGAATAAATGGCTCTTCGTTCAGCTCCAGTGGAATGTCATAAGTCGTACTCGGCTTTTCTGCCACATACTCTACTGCCGGATAGGCAGCGGCCCCGAACTTTTCATCCCAATCTTCACCCACAGCCTCGCGTAGAAGGAACAAGATTGTTGCCGCGTAGAGCAGCGTTAGGCAGCGAAGCTGCGATGCAAATCTTCTAAGTGTCATTTCCCCTCTCACGCAGTGCACTTGTATTGCCCTGGGCCATTTGGTCCCCCGATTCGTACATTAAAGCTTCACCTTCTTCTTCTAGTTCAAATGCGACAGTTGATGGAGCATTCCAGCCTTCATCTGCTGCACAGGAGATGTCAAGCGAATCTCTACAAGTGCTGCAAGGCCGTCGAGGCTGCGATGAGTGGCTTCCCGGATCTGTGGAGCCGCGCCATGCAGCTAAAGCTGTCACTCCTGCCAAAATTACAGAAAAGGAGGAGTGATACCCTATTCTGATGAACAAGAGTGTTAATACTGTGGAAAGCCCCATGCGGTCGAAGGCCAACCTATCAGCCCCGTGCCTCGGAAGTGGGCCGCTACAGAAACCACCATTTACACACAGAGCACCACTTGCCTCTTCAGTTGTAACTATTACGTAATTCATGTTGGAGTTGATGAGGTTCCTGTCGAAGCGGCTACTCCATAGTTGCCCCTACAGTAAGAATCCCCGAGTCTCGCCTGCCGGTCAAGACCTACCCTTGAACTTTGTCTGTCCCCAGCCCTTGCTGAGGAATGGTTTCCCCTTCATTTTGAATGCTATGGAGAGGGGATATTGCCTGTACATGAGCTGTCTGATCGAAGAGACTGACTCACTTACGGCCGTTGTGGGCAAACAACGAGAATGTTTCGCATTGTGTACAAATAGACGTAACCCAGCCTGCATATTGCACACATTCTAATCCACCAACAAACCGTTTCCTGTTGTTTTTTTCCATATGAGGCAACACGCTGTACTTAAGTCCTTGTATGACAACCAGTGAAGACCACCTCAATGGAGTTAGGCTCAGCTGCGAGCTCAGTGCTTGTCAGCCCCTTGGCAGTTGATGATGTGTTTCGTCATCGAACCGTCCCTGAGGTACAGGAGCTGCTCCGGCAGCTCCAGCTGCAGCAGGCGAACGACGTGGAGGAGTTGCGTTCCTTAATCGGAGTCCGTTACTTGTCGTTTCTGGAAGGTCTACCAGAGATTACCCGCATGCAGCAATCAGCTCAAGAGGCTTTAAGTGATGCCCAAGCTTTTGGCTCTGCGCTACGTCATCTTGCAGATGCTTTAGGCGGTGCTGCTCCCGAAGGTGGCCAGCACTCAACTGAACCCCAGCAGTTACAGGTGGAGCTGCCGCTACAGAATAGTACACCGCTAGATGACTTTCTCTTCTCGTGCGAAGTTGATGCCTCGACACCTCCCATTTATTTTCCTCCCCATAAAGATCTCAGAACTGAACTAGCTTCCCAACACGGGATTTACTCCTGCTTGCAGGAGAGACAAGGGGTGCTGCAGGGGGGCTGCAGGTCACTTCGATACTTGCAGCAGCAGCTCTTATTGATGCCCTCTCGAGTTTGGGAGGCTGTCAGGTGCCAAAAGTTCCTTGAGGCACTCCGCCTCATATGCGTCGATGGGACAAAAAACGCGTCATTCGCAATGGCTGCGGTTCGTGAACAGCAGCAGCAGAGGCTGAAGCTGGCGCAGCCGTATTTGGAACGCCAGCTTTCAGGTTGTTGGGCGTTGGCCCAGCAGACGACTCGCATCTCATCCTCTCTCACTGTCTCATTGCGTGCCCTTGCACTTCGTCAGTTGGCGTCTCCTGAATTACCATTGCCAATGGTTGCCGATGTGGCTGCTGCAGCCACGATCATATACCTGTTAGAAAACAAGCCTGTAGGAGAGGCATGTGAGGAAGCAGAGAAAGTGGTGAAGGATGCAGCAGCAAAGTGGCTGCTTGGAGTTTTCTTTTCAGCGCGTGTAGAGTCTCTAGAGGCCATCATGGCGAAGAGGAAGAAAGCTGGGAAGATAAGGGCAGTGACTTCACCGGCCCCTGATTGTCACGAGCGAAGTAACTCTAACTGTAGCTCCAATACAATACAGGCAGCAGTTGATGCAGCTGAGGCCATGTTGGTGACTTTCTCAGCTTCTTTACAGGCAGCGCATTTCCTTTTCTCTCCCATATCAGCAAACAACCGCCCTTTGGGGTCCAGTGACATTTCCAACGTAGGCGCCCCAGCCTCTTCTGAAATGGCAAGCACCTTCGCAGCGACGCGTGCCGCGGAGGGTGCATTTTGCGATGCCAGCGATGTTGACTCGCTCGGTATCTCATGGGCACTTCGGGCGCTTCCGGGGGTCTTTGCTGTGTTTGCTGCCCAAACATGTTGCAGTAACGGCAGCCAAACGGCGTGGGACCGCTACCCTTGCTGCTGTGAGAACAAGAGTGCATTGTGTCCTAGAGCGAGAGTGGCGGCTTTTATTGAGCAGTGGATCAACCCTTTAAGGGAGCAACTATCTCTTCTCCCCGCAGAGGACCCTCGGCGAAATCTCGGAGACATCCGCTTCTTCTGGCTTCGGGTAGGGTGTAACACTCACCATCCTCCCCGGAGGAAGGGATGTAGAGGGACAGTACCCGAGTGAATAGCGTGATTTTACCTGTCAATGCGTATCTGCTTCAGCTTATGGAAAAGCTTAAAGGGCGCGGGAAACAGTGGCAATTTCCCACAGGTCCTCTGTTTTTGGTTGGCGGAGTTCCTCCTAACAATTCCTCCATTTCCAGTACATCTTCGCAAAAACAAGACTGGACCATTTCTGACAAACCTGCCTGCCACTCCACTTTGGCTCTATTGAGCGCCGTTGGGGAGTCTTGCATCAACGCCTGCACTCGCGTCACAGAGAGACGTGTGAGGGCGTTGCCGCTGCTCAGCTGCAACGCAATAAAGGACGGTACGGAACGAAGGAATCGCTGTCCAATGCCCACTCATTGAGCAGTGGTAATGTCGATATGTGTCTATAGGGGCTGTTGTGAGTGGATGTCCTTTTAACACTCAGGGATCTCAGGGACATCTACGTCGTTGCAAGAGAAGGACAATTGTTCACAACGTGCCTTCGAGAAAGAACTATGGTATCATTTGGTAGATATCGCTGACCTGTGCGGTAGAGCGGAAGATCCACAAGAACTCCGAGCTGCCCTACAACTGCGCGCGGCCATTGCTGCCTCATTTTTACAGTCTCTGGCGGAATGTACGACTCCCGTGGCAGAGAGGGCACGCGCGACTGTGGCAGCCAGTGTTGATACCCAGCGAAGCAAGGGGTACATGGCAGATAAAGATGCATTCTTAGCACATGTCTTGGACGCACGGAAGGTAGAGTGGCTGTTTGTTGCTTATCGCGAAGCAGAGACCATTACGCTCCATGTAAGGTCCCCTCATGATTTCTCTCCTGGGAAGTAGAAGAGGTGAAAAATCAAGACCCCTAAACCATAGGCCCCAGATACGTGGCTACCAATATTGCGGTGGGTAAACTATTTGCATTGCGGCCTGGTACGAGCTGCTTTCGCAGGAAAACGTCGTGCCATCTAATGTGGCTAGTGCCTGCGGGCAAGCACTGGAGGTACGTATCATGAATTGGGCAAAGCTGTTATATCCATAGACTCTTCCAGTGTGGGATTCACACGCGCACTACCTCTATTCGCAGAGATCTTTGGAATATCTCGGATCCGGATGTTATTTCTACTGTTTAGGATTCGAGGGGGGCTGACTGCCGACGGCGGCTCTCCCGTTTCCTTGCTGAATGGATAGCTTCGGACTCACATTACCAACATCGCCCGGAAGGGGCTTTTGTAAAACCCAACAACGGAGACAGGGCAGAGGAGGACAACTCCGAAGCCTTCCAAGCTGTTGCCGTCGCCAGAGCTGCCGCAAAGTCGCTGTTCCCTAAGCTCTGCTTCTCATCATTTGTTGGCTACACTGTCGGCTTTTGGCCGTTTGTGAGGACCACAGCGGTAAAGTTGCAAAAATCATGGAAGTGGCATAGGAAAGACTCAGCTACTCCTGCTTTTGACGGTGAGTTTCAGGAATTACCCGTTTCTGTCGAATTCCAGGCAGCTTTCCCCTTGAGCTTCAGTGGGGTAAAATTATTTTAGCGTGTGTCCGTTGGTCATGTGGTACACTGCATCGCAAAGTTCGGTTGTCGCTGATCTCGTCTCAGGCGTAGGATCTGTTATCGACATATCGGGGGGCGCAATGTCTTTCTTGTTCGAGCTTAGTCGACACCTGACATCGGTGTTACGGAGCCTGAAGTAAGATATTGCACCGCTGGGCATTTCGTGTTTACGCTCCTGGGTGTTGCCATGGCATTTCGGAACTTAAGTCGCCTTACAGGGTTCAGCAAGCATACTGCTGATCCCTGGGTCAGTTGTGCTTAGAAAGGTAACAACAGGCTCAGCACTATGTGTGTGGTGCGTGTGCATTTGCGGTGTAGAGTGGAGAGAATATCAGACTCACCGATCTTGTCTTTTGCGATCAAAGCTGTCGCGTCAGAAGCAGTCGCTGAGTTTGCTGCTGCTGCGGTTGCTGAGACAAAGGGCCCGGTTCAGCGACAACGGGAAGGGCAGCATCTCTTGCCATCGTCCCAGAGCCACTTGTTGCAGTTACTGGTCGACATTGAGCTGCTAGCTGAGGCATTAGATGGGCCGTCTCCGCTGCAGCAGGTTTGTGGGCCTGACTGTGCTATTGGAGCTCTACCCCAGCCACTTCAGAGGGCAGTACAGGCCGGGTTGGATGGCCGGAGATGTGCCGAGTCGTTAAGGAACACAGCCGAAGAGGGAAGGAAGCTGCTGCAGCCACATTTCGAGGAGATATTAAAGTGAGAACTTATCGTTATGATGCGATAATTGCTTCTGGAACAGCTAGCAAGCAGATTTCATCTGCACATGGAGTGCTCCCAGTCTAGCACTATGCTGTATGAGTTAATCGCTTCAGGAGACGATTGGATACGGGATTCGCGGCTTCAAGATCCCTTCTTTGGGTTCTACTTAATCCAGGAGGCTCTGAATCAGGCTGCATCCCAAGTGTCCCTAGCAGCACTAGATGCGCTGACAACGCCTTTCAGCTGCCACTCCTTGAGCCGCGTGAACGGCTGTCTCTGTTGCCTGTTGCTCCGCTTCCAGGTTAGGGACAGGTTGTTCTGTGTTAAATATGGATGTGTTATGCGTCACGTGCTGTCGCGTTGGAGGATGTGAACGCCAGTCCACTGTGCAAGAAGATGGGAGATGGCATCCCTCGTGCATGTGCGCAGCTTTCGAGGCGCTTCTTCGCTCTTCAGCGTACGAAGAATGTGGTGCAAGGGCTCACACGCCCGCTGCACGCAATGAAAAGGCGGAAGAGGAGCAGCAGCAAGCACCAAAGGAGGCGCAAAAGCTGCACAGACTGCGGCTTGATGATGGTATGATTTTGGCATAAGGATATGTAGCCCTTGCACGCTGTCTAGGACGAATGCTGTAACTGCAGTTGGTGCCTTGCCTTGCATTTCTGGTTCCAGTGCTCACGTCCTTTAAGCAATTCTGACCCAAGGCATGCCTTTGGATTTTACGTGTCTTTTTTACGTATCATGCTCCTGTGCTACAGCAGTGGATTCCGTATCCCGGGGTTTGCAGTCGTGGCTGAAGAGGGGCACTTCTGATTCTGACGGTTCAGGCATCTTCCCGTCGAGGTCAGGAGGCGGTGCTTCCTCGGGTGCAAGTAAGGGTGTCACAGCTGTTGCTGCGGCCGGTAGCGGGCTAGCAGAGGCCTGGGCTAAGCAAGTAGGGCACGTTAGCGCTCTAATCGGTCACCATGTCGAATCAGTGCAAAGAGCCTCGCACGCCGCTGGTTCTGCGCAGCGGAATGGAAAACAAGTCTCTGCAGACCAACCAGGAAGCCAAGTTGCTGATTAGCAGCATGGCTGGCACTTCCCCCTCAGGCTGATATTTCCTATGGCTCGGGGTGGGGTGTACCCCAAGTGAAGTGTTGTTCTCCATGCAGCCCTGAGGCTGGCAGCTAGCTACACATTGACGCCCATTGAGCAAGGCCTCGGCAAGTTGTATCTTGGTCAATGCCACTTCCTCGTCCCACGTGGACCTGGAGGTGAATGGCGAAATGGGGGTAGACAAAACCCCCAGCATGACTGGCTCAGCAAGAGTGGGCGAACGCGAACGTTTAAGCTTGTTAGCTCCAAGCACGTAGCACTGGGCCGGAAGTCGCCACATGCTCTATGGGAGCCAGGGACTTGGCAACGGCAAAGCTAATTGGAAGGGTCAATGTTGCACAAACCTAGTGCTCGAAGCTGTCAGTAGTCACGTCTGTACGAGGCATCCCCTGCGTATCCGACATGCGTATACGCATGGCGTATCCCCATGCGTATCCGCGTATCCGACGTATCCGTATCTGACTGAAGTTATTACTGGACGATTCAAGCACCTGCATACGCACTGCATGGCAGGCTAAGCTTACACACAAACCCTATATATCTGGTTGCCCCAGACACTGCTACTACGATAGCAGCAGCATCGGAGGGGAAGGAATGGCAAGTCCTCCAAACGGCGCCTGTTGCTTCAGCAACTAGAAAAAAGCGGAAGGTCTGGCGGGATCACATCCCCAGCTTTCGGTTGGCCAGAAGCGTCCGGATTGTTGATTTCACTACAGAAGTTTTCAGTGCCCTTTCTGCAGTGCTGCTGCCGGCAGAATCCGCAGATATGCTAGGCAACACCACATCCTGCAGCAGGGTGATGAATGCGTCACAAATATCAGTCATTGGACCCAGGCAACTGAAATACGCAACAGCCGATTGCTCCCAGTCTTCACCTGCTGGCAGCGGAGAAGCTGCTGCTGTGGGACAGCAAAGCAGCTCAACGCAAATCTGCAGATGCGGCAACACATTTCATTCCTTATAAACATGCAATTGCAGCAGACCCTGCCCTACCAATTACTCTATTAGTGCCAAAGGTGCTAGGTTATTGAAGCGGTACGAGTGATATCGCTAGATGCGTGTCATGCAGTTCAAACTGGGTGCCATGAAATACTTAAATCAAGCTGGTGCGCATATTTTTTTTTCAAATCATCAAAAGGAAACGTACTTCCCGTAGGAATATCCCGATCTTCCCTGATAATCCCATGGGGCCTTGCTTTTCCCCGGCGGTGCCGAAATTCAAAAAACGGACAATTCGCAGGTCCACAACATGCTGCCGTATCTGGTACTCAAATGCACAGCAAAACGAGAGAGTGGATGTACCTGGGAAAGTTGGCTACGAATTCGGCCACATATCTTACGGAAATTGTGCATAGAGAACTCCACCCTGTCCTACGAAGGAAGGAACCCAAGGCCACAATCCCCAATCATGGTTGCTCCTGTTGCTTCGGCTGAAACCCATGGCTTACTAGGAATGCAGTGAGCTTTGCCAGGTTAAGCAGTCGCCTAACGGAGAATCCGTGGGCTGCCGAGGCCTGAGCAGCCAGTCCCCTCACTATTGTACGGCGGTAGCGCGCCGCGCCTTTTTCGCGCATACGGAAACACCGGCATACAGCATTACAGTCGTTTTGCGATGCTTGGCAACCGCAAATGCCGCAAAGGCGAGAGAGAACCACTCCGTAAAACTGGTTATAAAACTTTTCTTGCAAGCAGCATTGCATTGCGACAGCAACCGTCTGAGTTATCTGCAAAATCCACAAAGCGCAGAAAGACCTCCAGATCGTGCATACTTGGCCTAGTCTGTACAATTTCGATGCTGTTGCGAGCGTTTGCTGCCTGCCTTAGGCCGATAAACCGACGCAGGCAAGCTGAGGGCCTTCAGCGAAAAGCTCTTTACGCTACACTCTTTGCATATCGCACTAGTTGGTTGGAAGCAAACCCACGATTGTCTTCTTCATAGACAGATAGCCAGAGTTCTGTAGCAGTTGAAGGGCGTCATCCGGACTGTTGGCTGTCACGAAGCACTCGAACAGGCTCTGTTGCAGCTCCGTGTTAAACCTGCGTGCACCAGCAATCAACGGAGCGCGGTATTACACTGAAAGTGTCATAACGTCTTTAGCAATCTACAGGGGTGTATTCCGCCACAGTTCCCGGATTTCCTGGTCTCCATATTAAGCCCATAAATACAAAGTGTATCGAAACTTCTAGTAGCTCTATACCTCAGGAGTGCTGCCTGTTTCCTTATGCTGTTTGCCGCAGCTCCACTTGCCAATGCGTCTGGAGCGCTTTCAAATCCTCCGGTATGCAACTTCTGGTGTTGCTGGAAGTGAGCCGTGGCTGCAGCTTTTGTCGGTAACTCTGGTCGTCGACCACGTTGTCCAATAGCTGTTTTAAAACTGGATTGCGTTTCTTTGCACTGCAGAGGCGCCTCGTCAGATATGTGAGAAAATCGGTTTGACCCTCTCTCTGAGACTGCATTTTCCACAGGTGCACAGTCAGATTCAGCCTCGGGCTCTTCAACGCCGTCCCCCTCTGAAAAAGAGCAGAAAAACGTCGCAGAAATGGCAGGCACACAGTCGAACTCAACCCAACTGATTCACACGATTTCACCCGTCGCCCTGGCTAATACGACTACAGTGTCATCTAGCCCGCACTTCTTCCTGAAGGTGTCGTGCTTCTTATATTTCTGGTTCATGCGAATCCTCACCTACAGACTTGTCGCGATCAAAGCCTTCGCCTTTGTTTTCGTCGGAACCCTGCAAAAGAAAGCGAAAATCTTTCTGCATTTGCTGACGATTCAGTGGCACCATGTAAGGCAAAAATGCATTACTTGCTGGCTAATGTACCGAAATAACCCGAGCAGCGAGTAAGAAGCAAAATAAACTGGAGCTCACTAAGATATTGTCCAGCACATCCTGCAGCTCTAGGTCGAAGCCGTCTGCCTCCAGCTCGCTCCTCAGTTTTGCCCGCGCACGTGCTGATTCTCTAGAGTGGCTTTTATTGCTCGTAATTCCTAGCTTCCTTTCAAGCATGCGCAGTTCTTTATGCAGCGGATCGTCTCCCCGTCGTTGTCGTTTCTGTGCCTTCTGCAGAGCTGCTGCTGCAGCACGCACACTTTCGATGTCCTCCTCCCAGCCTGTATCCAAATATTCACTATCTACGCTGCCTCTTCCTTCCTCATCAATCTCTGCGGGCCCACTATCCACTGACTCCGTCGCCTCGTCCTCCGGCGGCTGAGCATTATTGTCCCTTTCGCCTCTGTACTGTTGGCCCGTCACAGCGCCAACTCCCCGTTTCTTTAGCTGTCTCTTCCTCAACCTCTGATGCTCATTCTTCTGCTGCCGCTGCTGCGCGCGTAGCCGTTTTCTACGCTCTTTTCGTGACAGCTGGCCATGTTGAGCCAGTCCGTAAGTCTGCGGTGCCTCTCCCTTTCCTGCAGCACCCAAGTTACACAATCAACAATGCATAAATTTCCGGACTGCACGCGATTGGGCAGCTTGGTCAGCATATGGCATACAGGGAAAGACGGGAAGAAGGCAATCAACACTAGACGTGCCACCTAGTCCTCCAGCAGAATCGCCGCCCGTGTCATTATCCTCCAGATCTAAGAGCTCTTTCCGCAGAGATGAAGGAATACGCGTAGAGTTCCGACTTCTCCGGAGTGAATCTGGTCGCCCTCCCCGCATTCGACTGCGAACATATCCCATTGCCGGAGAGCGTATTTGTGGGTTGCATGCGCCAGCAAATGGTGGACTTCCCGCTAGTGATGATGCCAATCGCACGTTTAATAGAGAAATGTAAGTAGTGGTGGTACCCAGGGTAGAAGGATGATATGTGTGTTGTCAGCAAGTAACCAAGCAGATCATCGATCTCGATGCCAGCTCAAGCACCCAGCGTGTAGTGCACAGGCATTGCAGTGTGGTTTTGGTGTGATCTCTAGTAGCTCATTGACCATAAAGAGAATGATTATGACATTAGCAACTAATAAAGGGAATTAATGCTCCTGGGTGTTCTAAAAATCGAGTACCGGAGATGTTGCCATAGGTTAGTAGGATTACCCCGCCAGCTGCCACTATCGGTAGTGTAGCGTAATACCTAGTCACTACTTCGATTCTAGGTAGGCCCCTTTAGAGATCTAATTGAAACAGAAATAGAATTGTTACTATATAGTAGTATTATGTCTATAAATAGGACTTTAGTGGATTAGTACTTGCAGCATAGACTTTTGAGGATTTGGGTAGTCAGAAGTAATACTTAGGAGGCCAGGCAGGACGATTTGATAAGTAGGCACAGCTTGGGACGGCTGTTCCAACCCAGTGACCTGTTCTCTGGAGTGGAATGTATAATACGAATCAGCCGCAGCACAACTGAAAAGCCAGGCAACAGAAGACAGATGGTAGTTATGCCGATATTCGCAGGCAAACCGTGTGGGAAGGACAATGATGCAGTGTACTGCGCTACAACACCCCCTTCACCGTTGTTTGGCCTAGTTCGTCCGTCTTCCTGGGCGACTAGGCCCCTTCGTTTAATCGGTCTGATCCTTTAGTTGGTCAGCGATTGTTGTTGGCCCGGCCTGACTTTTGCTCCTAGCCTAACAACATCAGGCGAGGGACACCCCTTGGCGTAGTGCCCTACGCCTCCACATTTCCGGTCCGCTTTGCACCTTCTTGGCTAGATGGACATTGCGGTGCTCGGCGATTCTTGCCCTTACATTCGAAACACATGGTGTCTTTCGCCAATGACCGCTCCTGAGGCCGCGTTTGGCTTCTGGGACGCGGGTCGGTGTAAACCTCGCCCCCCCCACCATCCGACGGGTGTCGAGTAAATACCGTCTCGTCTGCCTTGGGGTTTTCCTAGCCTCTTCCCTAGTTCCTATAATGTCTTAACTTGATTTAGAGGCTGGCTATCACCAGATTTGGCTGGCTAGAGAGGACCGGTGGAAGACTGCCTTTCGGTGGATCCTGGGACTCTTTGAATTTAAAGTGATTCCCTCTGGTTTAAAGGGGGTACCTGCGAGTCTTCAAGCGAATATCAATGCTTATCTACAACCTCTTTTGGGTCAAGGGGATATTCTTGTTTATAGAAGTGATATACCCTCACATGCTTATCTGCTTAGAAGGGTGTGAGGCATTCTAAGTTCAGCAAATGCAAATTTGCTAGGCAAGAGTTGACATACTTGGGTTATACACTTAGTGTGGGAGGGATAAAAACAGCAGCAGATAAAGTTTCGGCCAGTAGGGTATGGCCGGAAACTTTAGCTAATGAAACTCAAGTGCGGCAGTTTTGGGGGACTGTCAACTACTGTCCAATGTTTCTGGGACCACATTTTGCAACGGTGGCCAGGCCATTGGTACAGCTCACGCGGAAGGGCGCCACGTGTCAGTGGACCGCTGAGCATACACAAGCGGTGTGGAGCGTCTTATTGATTTCACGGCTTTGCAGGTGCCTGATACTACCAAACACTTTGAATTATACACCGATGCTTCAGGATATGCAATGGTTGCAGTATTGGAGCAGGAATATCAGCTGATTGGTTTCCTGAGAAAGGTATTGCCAAGTATTGGTATAGTGTAGTGAACAGCTGATCTTCCCTGTCACTACGTATGTCTCCTCAGTATGCCTAACTAGGTGCACTCTCCACATCTGTAGTCTATTCTCCATTCCCAATTAACAGACATTCCATTTAATAAACTATTAATTTCCTAAACATATTTGAGTCCATATCATTACGGAAAAACCCAGAATAATGGGACTGACTGTTGACCCTCCCAGAGGTCAGTGCCAGAGTCACAGCACCAACCTCGCTTCCAGTTCCATGGCCGGTGTAGGCTAGCGAGCACTCTGATCCTATTAGGTTTTCCTTTTCTCTAAAAGTGCCTTAAATCCTTAAATATTCTATCTTATTTAAGCCCTTTCGAGCTACCAGGCCCCGAGGACTCGCCTCGAAGGTCCATTGTAGTGCCTGTGCACTACATATAGTGTGCTTGGTTGGTTTGTGTACCTCAGTTCCCAGAAATTTTTACTCATGTCCTATTTGGGAATCATGGTCATAACACTGCGGGGCACAGGGGCCAAAAGAAGGCATATCTGGCATTAAGTAGGCGGTATCCGCATATGCTGTATGCTGTGTACAATGCCGGGCTTCTAAGCCCCTTTCCCAGAAGCCCGCTGGGGTTTTACAACAATTGATGATTCCGTCCCGGCGACGGAGCCATGTTAGTCTGGATTTTATTGCAGATTTAACGCTTACCCTCTCTGGAAATGATGCTATCATCGTCCTCGTTGATTCGCTGAGTAAGATGGCCCATATTTTACCCACTAAGAAGTCTCTCTCCGCGGCAGATACCGTGGCAATTCTGGCGGACAGGTAAATTCATGGATTTCCGGATAGGCTGATTTCGGACGGGGATCCTCGGTTTCAATCCGAGCTATGGACTCAACTGTGCTCTCATTTTAATAGCAAGAAAGCTGTGTCGTCTCCTTATCACTCCCAATCGGATGGCCAGACAAAGCGTAAACAGGACGCTGGAACAGATGCTACGTACCTATATTCCAGCCTGTGAGAGGGGATGGGAAGGCTTCTTACCAGCATGGGTATTAGCGTATAGTACGACTCCGCACTCAGCCACCGAGCTCTCGCCATTCGAAGTTATAATAGGCGAGAACCCGGTGAGTGCGGCGGATTTGGATATTGTAGGGGCTTTGCAGACCTCAGTACCCACGGATGGTCGAGTAGTAAAGGGACTAATAATGTGTTGTGGGGATGTAAGATTGTGCGGAGACTTCTTATTAGGGCCTGTACCATACGATTTAATATTAGGACTAGATGGGCTAACTGAGGTTAAGGTGGCTTGGTCCTTCCACTCTGATGAATTACACGCATGTGTAGATGGGAGATGGTGCTATCTAACCCTAGCTCGTACCAAGCAGAGGAAAACAAAGATAGAAAACGTTCTAGCAGCACGTCTGAGCACCTCTGCGGAGTAAGCTTTTGATAAACTTGCAGAACATATAGCAGATATGTCTCTGGGTGATGCGAGGACCCTTCTATCTCCACCCCCGAAGAGGTAAAAAAACACCCCCTCGGGCGAGGAACAAGGAAACACATACCTGGCCCTTAGCAAGCGATACTGGCTTGCGTGCGTACACAAATGCTTATGTGGAATCCTGCACACAGCGCCGTGAATCTAAATCCCTTAATGGGAAACGGGCGGATTTGCTCCAGCAGCTTCTTGTCCTGTCACGCAGGTGGAGCCGTGTTAGTCTGGACTTCATAACGGATTTGCCTCTCACGGTCTCGGGACTTGACACCATTGTCGTGTTAGTGGACTCCCTCAGTAAGATGGCCCACTTTATCCCTACGAAGAAATCGCTTTCTGCAGCCGAGACAGTGGAATTAGTTGCTGATCGTTTCATTCGTTACCATGGATTTCCCGATGTGCTTATTTCTGATGGGGAGCACGAGAGGGCCGATTCTCGTCGGCTCATACAAAAGTTTTCATTCTGTTCTGTAGTAGCATGATGACGCCCTACATATTTCCATTCTGGCGGCGAGTTGTGGTTAGTCTAGGGGTAAGGTTCACCACTGGCCGATACTGATCCTTTTTCTGATTTTTTACGGTCTGGTGCCAGTTTCATATTTACGTTGACATGTAGCGGTTTCATAGACATAATTTGACAGATCATACTCTTGTCATATGAGGTGAGCATCCTACTTCTGTTCCTAGAGACTCACAGTTGCCTTGGCGGATATAGCCTTCTGGAAGTGTCTTCCGCTGGCGAGCCTTGTGAGCCTAACCGTCGCTGTACAGTGTGTGACATACTCCGCCCGATGCGGGCAACCCTGTCTGTAGTGGCGCCGTGAATTCTCACTCGGCGCTAGCTTGCAAACGGTACGCAGGCAAGCGTTCTCAACAACTGACTACATTGTACAAACAGGCAGGAAACTTGGCTTGTACTTGAATGTGGGGCTGGCTTGCACCTTGAGTTGCGTCAACGTGCGTTTCAACTCATGATAGGGCGCCTCTCCTTGTAGAGCTCCACGTGCTTGATCCGCTAAGCTCACGACGCCTGGGGAGAGGGAACGGAGGTTAGTTGCTTTTACGGAACTCTGATCTTAAGTATTTTGGTTCCATTTAAGCTCGCAATACTCTTTTGATAAGGTCGAAGGTCGCAGTGCCTACAATTCTAGGGGATAGTACATCAGCCAAGCACGCAGGGTGAGCGTGTCGCCTTCCAATCGTACGTAATGAATGAAATTCTTTGCGGATAGTTCATGGCAGAGGTACGGCACCCTCCTGAGCGACCCATTACCTTCAGGCTTGGAGTACACCATAGCCAGCAGGTTCTGCATACCAGCGGTAGCCTGTGGAATGACCGTAAGCTCCGTACCATGGTGCTAGCACGAAACGTGTGGCTTCTTCCCAGTGGGTGAGAAGGGGGCCCCAGTAATATTGCAGCTCTCGCTTAATAATGGGGCGAAAAGTGCCACCAACCTTTATATTTCCTCCTGGTTTCTCTCTTCTCGTGAATACCTCCAATTAGCGGTTCACTTTGCTACATCTTGAGCAGTCTGTGCTATCGGGAGACTTCGAAGTGACACTGCAGCATTGGCTGCCCGACGCTTGGCAAGTCTTTTGGAATGTGGCGCATGGACCGTCTTTAACCCCGCCTCGAAGGCAAGCCGCCCCCAAGAAGGAGAATTTAGCCATTTTTTACAGAGTGACTATGCACCAAAGAAGGCAGGTTTTAGGTGCTGCCTCACTCTTGCCGAGGCGCAGCAATCGGCATCTCAACGCTTTACAGGCCCGCTCATTCCCATGCGCTCGAGAAACTTTGGCCACTGGATCAAGAACGCCTGGAGACACGCCAGGGAACTCAGCTGACTTACAATACTCTTACCCATTGTATATCCCGGGCATTCTTGGATGATGCAGGTGATCCGCTTTACGGGTCTAGCACAAGCACGCCATCCATATATACATCCATTTACCTCTCATTGAGAGGAACCAGGAAATTGTTATTGGCATGTCTCTTCAGCCGCACCGACTAGCCCAAAGAGTATGCAGATAAGCGTACGAGTGCAACTATGAAACGCAGTGAAGTTATGAGAGCACTGAGGCAACCTGCAACAAGTCAAGTAGTTTATCTAAAGGAAACATCGGAACCTGCTGCTTCACCCGGATTGAGGAAATGGGGGAGCTAGGATGGGCGGTGCCAAGATTCGCACTTCACCTGCAACATTGCAGCAAAATAACCCCAAGTGCAGAAGAGATCAAGATTTTTGGTGCATTTACTATCACTGTAAATAATTAGCAAAGAGTTCTGTTTGAATGGAGGCTTCCTACCCATTTGCAGACTGCCTACTGGCCGGGTAAGTATTCCAGTACCATCGAACAACATACAATGTTGCACGCCCAGAATGTGCAGAAGCACGTACAGCACCTGCAAAGTGCTCTCAAAGTGCTATGCTTTTTTTGTGCATTGAAGACCAGTGGCTCTTCAGGGCACTAAAATATTCGGTCGTTGTGAAACCAGCTTCTTTAGCTCTCGTCAATCGGAAGCAGGAAGCACCGGAAATTCGTCAGCGATAGAGGGCGTTAAGGGGTGGATATTAGCATTGTACAGTCGCACGAACGTTCAGAAGTTCCTCGAATTTGCGCTCACCTGAAGTGTCTGACTCCGCTACATATCGCTATAACCGTTGAAAGCGTTCGAGGAAATTCACTAGTAGCTAAGATGGGATATCTGCGACTTCGAATCTACCTGGCGTTCTCCCAACTGAACAATTTTGGTATTTTAAACTAGGTACTGAGGCACGGGAATATTTGGCAGTGTAATTGCGCTTTGACAGATGTGCATGCTGTCTTCTTTGCGCCGTTACCTCAGCAACCCGCTGCTAGTTGCAGCAAGGGTGGTGGTGCTGCCTGCAAGGGAGATAAGTCTAGTGTCAATGCCTGTCAGTTAAAATTATGGATTTGGAGATGATCAGAAGAATCAATTGGAGATTGTGGTTAGCTGCATCATTACAGGGGTTTCGTTGCCCAGTGGTTTCGTGGGGCCACAGGGTTGGTGGGGTCGATGGCTGCTCCACCAGATCCAAACACTAGTTTCTTAAGCGCACCTCTCGTGAAAATTCCCTCCTTTAATGTCAAAAAACAAATTTTGGGAAAATAATATGGACAATACCTATTCGATAATCGCTTCTTTGGCTTGTGGATGAACCACTCTCGGGGGGGAAGGTTGAACTGGCAGCCGTGCTATCCTAACTCCTAATATAGGCAATTTTTCTGCACACAAGGGAGAGCGTTTCCATTATTGTTTTGTGGCGTAGATTAGATGAGCGGAGAAGCTAAGGGCATGCATCTATTTTGTCGAAACGCTGTCTACCGGCTACGAGAGGCATCACAGCCAGGCTACAACAGAGGCTGTGAACCAGAGGAATGCCCCAGACTTATGTTCATTTAGTGTTTTGCTTAATACCTGTCGTCACTTCAAGAGTGCGGACACCTTTGGGGTGTTCTAGGGTCTCCGTTTCATCTCGTGCTCTTTTTGCAGGGCCTCCAAATGGAGTCTGCCCAGGTTTTTACATTTCAACCTGCTGAAGCCAGGGGGGCCGTTTAGAAATTCGACGTGGGCTGAACGTGCCTCCTGAAAGTTCATCTTTCTTGGCATAACGCCCTAGCTGCAACCCTATCTACCTATCCGGCAACATCGAAAGACACTCGCACTATGCGGCGTGTCCTCAACCCCAAGCCTCCGTAAGTGCGCTTTATTATTCCCCCTCATGCATACCGTCTAACCAAAGGAATACAGCGATGATGGATTCTACAGTGTTGCTGTGTGACTTGCTCTTAGGGAGGGGGATGCTGCTTGCAACCGGGGTCTTGATGCCGGCGCAGTGTCGCTGTGTCTCGTTAGAGCTCCATTGATGCCCCTCCTGACCGTCGACGCTGGGTCTTCCATTCTATTCAAGCCTTTCAAAAGCCCCTTGAAGGGCCATCTTCCAGGCAAGCTCTGACGTTTTGCTTGTTTTCCATCCCAACCTGTGGAGAATGACTCTTCACAGGAACATTTTTTGAATTCCCAGAAGTCTGCCGTAAATAGATACCCCTCCTTACGAAGGGCATGCTTCATCAGGCACATCGGATAACGATATGCTTATGTTGGCTTGCAGGATGCAGCGAGGAGTCCCTTCGAAAGACGCTGGGGATCCGCATGAAACGTTCTGCATGTTTCCTTACCAACACCAAGCAATTCAAGAGTCCTCCGCCTCTTTCAGCTTCCTCCACCTCTGACGTTCCCGCCGGAAAGCCCCTCATTCTTTATGAACCCAAGGAACCAGGCGAACATAAGGTAGAAGTAGACCCCATGCTGACGAGGTAGGCCAGCTGATCTCGCAGACGGTCGTCTGTGAGACGCTCCTGGCGCTGCCGTAACAACCAGTTGAAGTCGAAGTATACAATGCGCTTGGTTTTCCACATGGATGACTCATTATGTGAGGCGCTTGAGTAGTTTCTCCCGAAAAACGACGTACTGCAACTGTGGGCTGCTGTGCACCGTACGGTGGACTCAGGTGGCTCCGCGAGCATCAGAGGGAGGGTGTGCGCTTTGTATTTGAATGCCTAATGGGTCTCAAGGATTTCGACGGTTACGGCTGCATTCTTGCAGATGATATGGGTTTGGGAAAGACCTTACAGAGCATCACGATCCTCTGGACTCTCCTAGAGCAGGGAATTGACGTAGTTCCAGGCAAGTCGGCAGGTGCATGATGTAGGTGCATCAATGTGTGCTCAATATATTCGTGGATGCACCCAAATGCCTGCAGGAGAAGGACTATGCGACGAGCTGAGTTGTAGGAGATGCGATGTATTCATTGCCGTCTTAGATGGGCAACGAGTGCATCTGCTGCGTTATTTGCCACAGCTGCACGGAGAGCAGTGGTAGTTTGTCCCGCCTCTCTGGTCAACAACTGGGCCGCTGAACTGCAAAAGTGGCTGCAGGGACGTTGCCCGTGTACTGCTGTAGCGGACAGCTGCAAGGACAAAGTCGTTTCGAAATTTGAAGGCTTTAAGTATGATCGCCAGGTACGTGAATTCTGCCGTCGCACGCGCATCGTCGTACTCAGTATGCCAATCGCCGGTAAAAGTTACACGACTTTAGTTGAACCTTCAGTTTGACGTTCCGATCGCGTCCAACTCGAGGTCTAGGTTGTGGGCTGCCAATGCACCAGACAATGCAGCCAAACTATCACGAGATAGTTTGGTTCTTTCCTAGTGCCAGCGAGCCCCGTGGGCATACTTTTTCGGTGCTTCCAGGCTATTAACGTGGCTTATATTGCGTTACTGAATGTCAGAATGCCATGGCTGAGGCCGAGTGCGGAAGCTGCGTTGCTTGCAGTCTCGCGTGCTCATTGCAAGCTACGAAACATTCAGAGCCCATGCATATCGTGTTGCATCCGTTCCGATTGATCTTATCATTTGCGACGAAGCTCACCGGCTGAAAAATGACAAAACCAAGACATCCGTCGCTATTAGTCAGCTTCCTGCCAAACGCCGGCTCCTCCTTAGTGGCACTCCTATACAAAACGACTTAGACGAATTTTTCTCCCTAGTGTCCCTCTGCAACCCCAATGTTCTCGGTAAGAGCTCTGGAATTGCTCAGCACCTTTCGGCGAAGCGACATTTCTAGCCTATCGAGGCCCAGTTAAGACTGCAAATAGAAGCTCCCTTGGCTGCATGCAACAAGCAGCGGAAATATATGATTATACTCAATTGTATACGAGTGCAATCAACTCCAATGAATTAGAAATGCTGGGAAAATAAACGAACATTGTGTATTGCGGCGGGGGCGTTGGGTGGGGGAATGCGTTTATCTAGGAGATGCACATACATTTCGTAGACGGTACGCATCCCCTATTCTTGTTGGAAGGGAGCCTGGAGCGACGGATGCCGAACAGGAACTGGCTGCTGAAAGACTAACGGAACTCTCCTCTATTACGAACCTTTTCATTCTTCGACGAACCAATGCCCTTCTTGCAAAAGTACTGCCCCCCAAGGTCATCATCGTGAGTTGGTCTCCCTGTAATATGTTACGCATGAATATGGACGCGTAGCTCGACGAAAAGGCATGTAGGCTTCCTGAAGTACAGCTGCATGGGCGCTGGCGTGTTTGTGGGCCCACTGAACAGAATTTGTTCTGCAACCTCACGCCGCTGCAAGTCGCCTTTTATCAAGAATTTCTTAGGTCTAAATGGTAGGTTCCGCTGGATATCGGCAGCTCTACAAGCTGCAACTCTAGCAATTCATTGCTACATATCGTGAACTGCATTCTGCACTTTGAGGTGCCGGGACACGACTTAGGCTGCGCTCCATTCTGGTTCATCCCTTTGTCAACATTGATTTGTTGGAGAATAGTGTAGCTCTCTAATGGTGTTTGTGAGCTGATACTTAGCTGCAGAAAGCTGTTGGACACGGATGGTGGCGGTGGTTCTTCTGGTGTTACTGGGAAGGTCTTGTCATCAATACAGGGGCTCATGAAGCTTTGTAATCATCCAACACTTATTAAAAACCAGTCGCTCCTTCTTACGGTGGGTGAATGAAACGGATCCAGTGTTGCATTGGGGTTCTCGTAGCGGACGTGTTGCTGAGGCTTTTCATTTGAATAATTTCGTCTGGCGTTTCATGCTTGTGCACCGACCCGAACGGGACCGGTGTGCAATTCAGTTCTCTGGAATAAATTCATCATCAGCCTCCTTATTCCAGAGGTGATGAGATAAAGTTCGGTAGCTGGTATGCGTATGCCTTCGTTGACAACTGTTCTTGCACTGCTGTTTTGTCGTCCCTTCAAGGGATTCGAGAAATGCGCGAGACTCTTTGAAGAGCTAGACATAGAAGGCACAAAGGCCCGCGTCCGCTCAATCCGGCCTGATATGTCCGGGAAGATGCTGCTGCTTGCAAGGCGAGTTACTCCATCCGCATTGCAGCAGCATCAGCTCTTGGGTGTATATAAGAAGCGTTGACCAGATCCCGTGCAAGCTGTTGCCCTTGGGGTGCAGACCCACAACCCAGAACACCTTACCATTCTGCAGTTCTAGTGTGTGTCTGTGTTCTTCGCTCCCATCGATACGGTCTGGTGCAAATGTACATGGCCAGCACCTGTTTCTCGGTTGTTGGGATTGGTGGGGTGAACGATATGTAGTTCTGCGCGGTTTATTTCCATCAGATTATTGCATGCCATCCGCGTGAATACAAGTGACAAGGTTGTGCTCATCAGCAACTACACGCAGACCCTTGATTTGTTTGAGCGGCTGTGCAAGGATTCCGGTTATCCTTGTGTTCGCCTGGATGGAACGACATCGATCAAGAAACGCCACGATCTTATTACCGTAAGCCATATCTGTGGTGCTGTCTGCTGTGTAAGGCCTCCGCGTTGTGTTTTAGATGACTTTCGGAACATTTTTTACATTTGCACGTGGACCGTATGTACGCAGAAATTCAACGAACCCAGTGGCTCGGCCGCAACCAGCTTCGCGTTCCTACTTAGCAGCAAGGCTGGAGGGTGTGGTGTGAATCTAGTGGGTGCTAACCGCCTCGTTCTCTTCGACCCAGACTGGAACCCGGCAAATGACAAACAGGTGCGGATGCGCTATCTGGGTAAACGGCAATCCAGTTGACCCTCCCACGCTCGCCCCTCGCCAGCTTGTTACACTTGCGGTGATACACAGAGTGACCAATGGCGATCAGATACCCTGGGTGGTTGTGTTACAAGGCTTTGGCTCGCGTTTGGAGAGATGGCCAGAAGAAGACGTGCTATATATACCGACTTTTCAGCACGGGGACCATTGAGGAGAAAATATACCAGGTCAGCTGAATTAGTGAGCGCAGCATCCATTGTATGGTAGAATAGTACTCAACGCTTGAGAAGTCAGGCGAAGGCCTGATGGAGGCTCGTAGCGATACTGACGTGCACATCGTTCGTCAAACTTGGGTATAGGGGCGAAAGACTAGTCGAACCGTCTAGTAGCTGGTTTCTTCCGAAGTTTCTCTCAGGATAGCTGGAGTTCAATTAGTTTTATCAGGTGAAGCGAATGATTAGAAGTTTCGGGGACTAATTAACGTTTGCAACTTGCGGCGAAAACCGCATGCGCTGTACCGTTTGGATTGTGATCACCTTCTCAGAGGCAAATATGCAAGGACGGTCTTAGTGCCATGCTTGTCAGCGAAGGGGAAAACCAAATAAAGGATTCGTAAGCAATCGGGCGGATCGCATGAATGTCACAGCCGTTCCTTCAGCAACTCCATTGCGCAGGCACCTGATCGGTGTTGTCATTCCATTGGCGTGCAGGCTTTCGACAGACATAGTAAAGGACTTATTTCAGCTCCGTGCAACGCGATCTGACACGCACGACATGCTCCACTGCCAGCGTTGCAAACGTGAGGTTGCACTTAGCGCACTCATTCACTACCACTGCTGTGTTCCCTACGCAAGCGTACGCAGCTGAGGCATGGGCCTGTCCGCTGGATAGGTAGAAGATAATCCTCAAGGGTAGTGCAAGCAGCATGAGCCTGTTGCTATTTGCACCGGCTGGTTTTCTTTGGAAATTTGCAAATTTCTAAAGGCCTTGTGGAGTGCCACATGCAGCAACTGAGGACGGCGAACTTCTGGGAATGGTTCCACAGCTGTCAGATGGGTTTGAAGAAGACGGTAAGAGAGACCTGCAGAATGTTTTCTCCACGAGTGCCGTGTTCCGGTAGGCAGTTGGAAAGAACACATTTAAGTTGATCTGAGTGCATGCTAGCTCCACTCGAAGCAAATAAGTGCAATGCATTCCGTAAAGCTGTCGAATTGCTGCAAATGCTTGGCGATTGAACCTGTGTACCGGACATCGCTACGGAAGGCATTTGATTTACTTCTGTTTAGCGGAGCCCGGAAGAAATGTACTGTTGGAAAAGGTTTAATCGATCCTATAGACGAGTGAAACTGCATCTTTGCGGTTCCTCTGTGCAGATCTCCTCACCTGGGCACATCACTCGGATTTGAAAACAGTCCCAGACGCAATGCTGCTCAAGGCAATTGAGGCAGACCAGGAGAATATTCCAGAACATACTGTGTTTGGACGGGGTGTTTTAGCTGACGATAACAGTCCCGACAATCTGAAGGGGGCAGCTGAACATTTTCAGCCAGTGTCATTCGCAATGTCTTGCAGAGTCGAATTTAACAAAGAGAGAGAAGAACACTTGAGTCTCAGCAAGGTGGGGCTCTGGCATTGCACCAACACTGCTGAACAGCAAATTTATGTTGTTTCAACCTGTAGCTGCAGATCCTATCCAGGATGATTGCTGCGTGTCGCAGCGCACCCGGGATTGTATCGCAGAGCCCCAATAACACTTCAAGGCTCATCACAGCCTAATGATCTGCAGGCGCCTGCATCAGATGGCTGCGGCTTTCTCAGGCAAATATTCCTGAAATGTCCTTGCTGAAGAAGCAAAAGAACGAACCTGGGTCCAGTGTAGTTGAGGCCGAGCCAATTGCAGCAGTATCTGCCCACCTAATGTGTGCCTCAAGCCCATCGACGTCTGATCGTTCTGCGAGTGATCTAGTGGCAAAGCCTATCGACTATAACGTTCCAGAAGCTACGTCGGATGGGAGGGAGACTTTCACTAGTGAAGCATTCACAACCATGCACGCTGCAGCAGCGCCTGCAGGGCAGCCCTTCCGTCATGATGGAGGCGTGTCAGAACTTTCTAGCTCAGGCGAAGGCACTACGACGAGCGAAGATGACACACATACTGAGGATTCAGATGCAGTGATGGAAGAGACAAGCGACAGCGATTCTGATTAGGAATGTTTCTGTGTAATTCTGAACGTACCTGCGTCTACCTTTTCTTAAACACCCACAACAACGTTTCCCGTCAGTCGAGAGTATGGAGATGGCCTTGCGAATCTTTCGGCATCAGCAATATGTGGAGGGACCGTAATGTAGTTTCTGCAGCAGTCACCTCTTCAGGGTGCCTGGTTTACGAGCCATGAGCTCTCACAGAGTAAGCCACACAAAACCAGCAAAAATCATACTACGAGAAGTACTAAAAGTGTTGGCATATTGGTGGATGCGTCAGCTAAATGCAGGCGCTGTTCCTCCCCTGCATGGGTAATTCTTAAATATGTAAAGAAGCGTGGTATGCAACACGCTTTTGTGGTGAACAGATCAAGCCATTGCGCAGGCCATGGGTGTCACGGAACATGCGGCTCTGGAAGTGCTGCGTAACGGTCGGCAATCAGTTTTAGCTTATTGCAAATGTCACCTACCTTGTTTGACAAACCGTTGGCGTGCAGCTGGCAGCGTAGAAACACCTGGCAATAGATTCACTAGAGACATGAAAATGCACCAACACAAGACCCGATCAGAAGTGCATGCTTGCCTGCTTCGATTTATGCCTTCTTACGAATAGCTTTTATAAGGGAACTGTCTGTGTTGTAATGGCACGCCAACTCCCCGTCATCCTCTCAAAAGCGAGTATTCAAGACTGGCAAATTGTAATGCACTGTGTCTAGCGTGCTAGCCCAGTGGTGAATTACGCTACAGATCATGAATATCGAATGTTCGAGGTGCCCGTCAGCTGTGCTTCTGTGCACTTGCATCAGAATCATTAACTGTAGCACAATCTGTGGACGATACACACCGCAACAGCTAGCGTTTTTCTTGGCAGCATACGTGGTCCTACGAGCTGCCGATGCCCGTTAGCTTCATATTCCCCAATTACTCCAGACTTGTATCTATTCTGCGTGAAATCAGTCTTCTCAACTTCGCCGCCTAACTGGGTAACTGTGTAGCTGGAAGCAGCTGGCAAGTACTGGTACTGAGATGATCCCCTGAAACTAGAGTGGCGTCCTTAGGTCTCCATAAAAAGCCTTATTGGCATTCATGTGCATTGCAAATAAATACGCAGCTAGTGCCGCTTTTGCGTCACTATCGGCCTATCAATGTACAGGGTCCTGGCCCCCAGTGAGTAAAGAATGCCTTACTAGCTACATATGGCTAGGAGTTCCTCCAGAGATAGTTGAGCTAAACGATATTAAAAATCGCAGTATCATCTTCCAGCACACCTACCGCCACTTGCCGACCAGGACTGTGCGGTGAATCTGTTCACTTGGGAAGCGTTTTATGGAATAGCTCGAATGCAAAGGACTTCATGAATAGGTCCCAAGTCGCACTCCGCTGGCAGGGGCGACACTTCAAACAGATTTGCATTAAGGCGAACTGATGAGCCTTCTCAACATAAGCACCCCATCCATGTCTTGCTGCTTCACCTCCGTTCTCATGTTAGGGTGGCAGCACAACGAAAAGCAAGTCAACGGCATGCAGAGACAGAAACTAACACAACTTCCGTACACTGCCCTACAAGACACCTCGCAATGCAGGCACGCCAAGCTTTGAACCAAGGTTTACCATTTGCGCACATGTCGAGGGAATCCATGATGCAACGCTAATGAGGTTCGGGACTAGGAAGTATAGCCCGGTGCAGATGAGACAGGGTTTTAGTTAAATGGCGCCTACAACGATAGAGATATGGCAATGCCAATAACAGCAGCGAGCATAAAAGATAGCAAAACCCCTGTAATAAACAAGATAAGCGGTCCAAACAGGACTACGAAGGAAAGCAAAAGAAATGCCGCTAATAAGTTGGCGAAGACTTTGCGCAAGATAGCCGTGCTCTTGACCAGTTGGCTTAGACCACTCACACTATGACTGGAGTGCTCTGCCGTTTTTCTTAGCACAGACAGCAGGAGAGTTACGGTCCAAAGAGTCAAGAAATGACGACTTAGGCCATCTGACGCTGCACGGTGACCCATGAAGACCCAACCAACAAGCAGGCTCAAAATCATTAGTTTCTGAACCCAAAAACCCTTGTCAGGAGGCTTGAGTTGAGTCTCTGGCGCGTGTCCAACGACGTAAGTTTCCGAGACTATCATGGATCGTGAAGCATCTTCAGGAGGTCTTTGTACGCTTGCATGATCCTTCCATAGGGTCTCTTGCCGCTGTCTGTTGTTAATGTTCGAAGAGAACGTGCGAGGGTCTTCAGAATAGGGAGATTCAGAACGTCGAAGCATATGAATAGGAACATCAGCAGCTCCTACCGTGGAGTAAGTCTCCCAGAAGTTCCGCATGGAGTAATCTTCCGCTTCCTGGCTTCCCCCGAGTAGTGGCGCAGAGTCCGTGAACGTCAGCTCTGTGTTTGCTGCATTGGCGTGAACGGAGAGACTAACTGCTGTGACTGCATACAACCATGCAAAGAAATAGACTCCCTCACAGAACTTCGAGCACATTTTTGTCGAAGGCAGCACCATGACGTAGAAGACAGAACTGCACCGGTGAAGCAGTTGAGATTTGCGATCCCACAGTACTGGCCCTCCCCCTATGTTTCGAGGAAAACGCAAATATTAAAAGCCTGGAAAATGGAAATTTTTAAGTTATTGTGATTTATGACAAGAGCTCACCATATGGTTATCAGTCTAAACTTGTTGGTTGACCAACCAAGCTCCGACACGCTCGATCGATCACTCATCTGGTCGCAATGGCACCACTCAGGATTTCCACTCCATCATATGGAAGTCGCCACCATTTTGTTATTCTAGTTAACTAGAATCTTGCTTTGACACGACTAACATGCGTAAGTATCATTTCGCCTCAAGGATCCTATTCCCTACTCCGGGCAGGAGTGTCTTGAAGCACAGGTATGTAGACGCGCAGTTATTGCAAGCATAATTGCTGTCGTGCTGCTGAATTTCATGTGTATGCATCACATTTCGTACTATTATCTTGTATAGAAGTTACACTCCTCCCCCGTTGTTTGGAAGCAGATGAATATGGGGAATATTTGTTTACAAACCGTGCATCCCAACTTAGCTGGGCCCTCTCTTCTGGCAGAGTAAAATGGCCACTCAGAATCTGGTTGTTTTCCATACAAACCGTTACAAACCGTGCACCCCAACTTAGCAGGGCCTTCCCTTCTGGCAGATTAAAGTGGCCACTCAGAATCTGGTTGATATATGCTTACTTGCGTGCAGGCCAACAACAGTGTACACTGGCACGAATTTTATCGGTTCAGCAACATTCGAGAGCTGCAGTGGATTCCAATTAATTTCCACATCAATTCCTTAGGAGCAGGTAATTTCCCTTCCCGCCTTCAGGCGTACTTGCGCCACTGTGCCGGTTCGGACCGGCACAGCAACCCATGTGAGTCCATGTGACTGGAGCGGGAGCTGAGGCGGGCTGCCATAAAGACTTGCTGTCAGAAATGGTGCAAAATATCTCTCCATGCATGCACAGTTTAGCCCCAGAGGATCACTGTATTTGTTAAACAGTTCTCTACGTGTGCTTGCTCGTTGGGTTGCTTTGCAGCACCTGCAGAGTGCAGCCTCTTCCCAGCAACGCAATGCTCACCAAGGCTGGGCACCGGACCGGAGCTAAGCTGGTTTCTGGGGTACATTGGGGCTCTACTAGTTCATTGTGACTCCTATTTAAGACCTACAGCTCTCGCGGCATTGAGGTGGCAACCTGCAGCGCTAGTTCATTCGGCAGGTATGTTGTTTCACACTTCGGCCGAGACACTAAAATGTTGTTGCCTACGTACTTTCTAAAGTTCACAGTACAGTATAAACAACAAAATAGAATTGGAAACCCTTAGCGTACATACAGAAGCAGACAATAGCAGAATGACTGTAGGGTTTACTACAGCTCCGCCCAAGGCACGTACGTGCTGGAGTGGAACAAACGGCACTAAGGTCGTCCGGCGACCTGAAAGGGCAGATAGATCTTAAACGACATCATTTAGTAGTCGGGAAAAGCTTGGAGTTTTATGCGTTTTAACTGTCTTTCTCTGAGGATTTTTTTCTTTTCTGAGGATCACTGCCTGTAGACAGCGATTTACCATCCTTTAGTCCTTAGTCAATTTGTGCGTCCTCCGTAGAAGTTGTACATGGCACAGCTCGCTACACACGAACAACGGAGATGGAAGTGTACCAACAATTCGGTGCAACAACCTGCACAACAAGGCAGCACGCTGCTAGGCTGCTGATGGGGACAACTGGATCTTATAATTGCTGTATCTTAGCCACAGTTCGATCAACTACGAACATCTGTGGAAATTCACTGTTGTATGGACTATGCACACAGTGAACATTGATGGAGAAAACCATCCTTTGGTACAGCTGTCCTCCCTTCTACGCAAGACGGTAGCGCACACATCGGAAGAAAGTCACTTCGTGCCCACCGTTTCATACAACAGACAATGCAAATATGATTGAGTATGCCTTTTTTTATTTACAACAATAATCAACCTAGAAAAGTAAGTGAAGAAGCTCTACACTTGTTATTTGGGTGACCGGGAGGAAGATTTGCCAGATTCGCATGGCGCCGTTGCGCAGTGGTGCTAGGACCCGTCAGCCGGTAGTGGTTGCGCGCTCCGATTGTGTCACTGAGAACTTCTTAACGAGCTCACTGCCTTCAATTAACATTTTATGTTCACCTTTGCTGAAACATGCAAATTTCAGAACTCCAGTATCGTATTGTCATTTGGTGCTCCTAATGCCTCCAAACTCGCCATTGAATTTGACTTCGTCCAGGCATACGCACGGACCAGGAACTCATCTTTACTCTTATCGGCCTCATTTTAAAAGATTTTGCTGTCTATGAAAGAAATCACTAGCTTGTGCGCGACAGTTGAAGTACAAGATTGTGGGGGCATTGCGTTCCGTCCAGCCGGCGGCTGCTAGTTGAGGCGGGCGTTTGGGGTGCTCTGGGACGCTACCATAACAGCATGCAAATGGTTTTTGCTTTTTCAGTGATTAAAAGCTACAGTGTGCTGTACTGTTCACTACTCTGGAGGACCTCTGGAGGACCTGGATCTGGGCTGCGTCAACTCAATATTTGCACTATACGCAGGAAGCCTGAAAACAGCTGTCTTCCCGTCGATCGAAGCTCCTACAAGGTGAGCGCCTGAGGAGAAGGGCGCTGTGCGAAATTGTTATGAGCAATATGCAGGATGTAGACGCTGACGCTCGCCTGCTTGAGGATGGCAGAGCAGCTTCCGAAGCCCTTGAACCCGACAGCAGGTCTCCGTGGAAGGAGGCAGCACAAAGGAGGAAGCACATCCGAAGTGCTCAATATTTGTTGTTATTTAACTTGGCAGCGGGTCTCGTTCTTGGTCTGGTCGTAGCATCTTTCTGTATAAAGTGCGTTCGTCCCTCAAAGTGAATCCTCCGTCCGCACCTACGCTTTTCATAGGGAATAACATAAGAACGGAAACAGGAATGTTCACTGCTGCGTTCACTGACGCAATGGACCGGCAAACTTGTGCAGGGTGTTCACGTGTTTACAGGCCCGGCCTGGGATACCCCTGGATGCCGCACCGTCTTCAGCGTGTTTTCCTTCTACTCTTTGCTTGGGAGTTCCATCTCTTTTTCGTCGCCCCGCCTATATGCTTGCTGTGGAGGCTTGGCTCTGCGGCCAGGGCAAAACACTGTGAGCGCGTCCAACATTTCCCTATTGGTTGCCGCTAATTAAATTTCCGTGGGTGTTCTCTAGTCTTCTAAGGGCTTACTGCCCCATCTGTTTAATATGTTGCGGGTTGCAGGTACAGCTAACGGCCGCGAGTCGGTATGCATCCTTCTTCTCGCAGTTTGTGAATTTGGCTGCGGGATCTGTGCGTCAGCAATGAGCGCATTCAGCATCTATACAGGAAGGATTCTTGTTCCAAGGGTAGCGCCCAATGGCTTCATCACACAGATGTCCTTCGGGATGGGAGCGTGCCTACTTTTCACCCTAATAGGAAACGCGAAGTTCCGCATTGCAAAGAGTATCAAGAGCCGAGCACTCCGGTAGGCCGTGTAAGAAGCCGCTGAGCTATCGCCTGCCTCCTCTTCCTTGGCGGCAATTGCAGTGCCCCTCCCAATAATCACACCCCACCACTTATAATTTGTTAGCCGTTCGCGGCTGGATCTGGCACTTGAATATATGAGTGCAACTGCCTATATGCCAGGTTCGAGGCAGAGCTTTCAGTAGCAGGAGCAATCTTAAATATGACGCTGGCCCTCTCTGCTGCCTTAGCATTCGCACAGTCTGGCCTCCCAGGAAAGAAGTTGTCGGTGAGCAAACCAGAATATACAAACAGTTGTGGCCACAATGCAGTGGGATTTAAGGCCACCGAACGCGGACCATGTGGTCGCCCTCTTACGACCACACCACCTGGCGCAGGCGGGTTAGGGTTAGCGTTAGCGCTGTTCTGTCTTGTTTGGCTGTTCTGACCCGCGCAGGTGATTGGAGCCGCTGAGTATCCAGTCATGTTCCTCGGTGCTTTGCTGTTGGTAAAGTCTCTGACCCACTTGACAAAAGAACTCTTGTATCAGAGGAATGCAGCGCCGAGAGAGACCATGGGGCACTCAGACTAAGCCTTTGCGCAGGTGTGATTTATTTTTGTTTGTTGCCAATTGGTATATTCAAAGGTTCCAGCAAGACCTGAAGCTAACAAGGGCGTAAAGCCACCAAATGATGGGATTTGTCGCCCACCGCGTTGCCCAAATTCGGCCAAACTAACGCGAATAAAGGTTTAAGCTTCGCGTCATCCCCGCTCACTGGTCACCTTCACTCTTGCATGCAAACTTGTAACTGCTAAGTTAGTCACACTCACTTGCACCGCCTACGATCCAGAAATATGTGGTGCTGTATCATGGCAAGAGGAAACACGCACCAAACTACGCCTGGTCTGCCGCCGCCCTAAATCGAGCACCATACCAACTAAAACCCGCCCGGCCCGTTGTGCCGGGCCATTGGCACACTACATTGGGATGCCTCATGCCTCCCTTTGCGTAATAAGCTACACTGTTTAAATTCTTTCACCCTGTCAACAACAGTCGCTGGGGCCTCTAGAAAAATTGTACGCCAGCGTCGGGGATTAAGGGCTCTCAATGATGCTCTTTGCAGCTTGGTAGCACACGTTGGGTTGGCTACTTTACATGCTAATCAAAAGCATGGACCTCTGAATAATCGAGTTCCCCAGGCTCGCGCTCCTCGCACACTGGCACGGCTTCACCCTTAGTTGGTGTAGATGGCACGCCTGCATCCCTGTTAGATGCGTGCAGCCACACTTCCGTTTCGGTTTTAGTTCTCCGTCTGCGGATTCGCTGACGCTTAAACCTCCTCTGCTCTCTGTTTTGTTCATCCCATATGAACCGCTTGTCTTCTCGAGGAATTCTGCAGTTCCACACACAATGTTCGCTCCAGTGTCGAACCATGATATATTACGGGTAAAAACTAGAGCTAGCATGCCCTGGGTATCACACAGTGAGGCACATGCAAATGAAGTAATCCCGTAACCGTGCCACCTAGCCTTACCTATCCTGCAGCAAGCGCAAGAAAACACCACCTGGCGTGCGACGCCGTCCGTCGTTTGTCAGCATCCCACCACTCGCTTCAAGTTTCTGAGGCATAAAAAGCAGAGGAAATACAAAACATGAGCGGTTTCAGAGTCGCACCTGCGTTTTGCCTGCACTATTTTCCGTCGTTCGTGTGTCAGGATGCTTTCACAGCATCTGCAGTTCGCCGTTTACCAAAGTTTCTTCGAGCAGTTCTGCACACTCCGAGACTCCCCTCCGGTGGATTGCACGTTCCAGAAGTGCAACATTCTTTTCTTTTAAGAGAGTGCACAGCCGGACGAGGCAGTCAACTTCCGATTCATCTCGAAGTAACTGGCGGACGCCATCCAGAATTTCCGCGCGAATTTCTGCCTCCTCAGCCCCATCTGACTCTGCGTGACGGTAGGCTTCACAAAAGGAACTCCCCGATATGAACAACTTGCTGCCGAGCTGCTGACCCACAGTTCGTCCCGCACTCTGAAGTGGATCCCTGCAAGGACTCTCCTGAGGTGCTGGATCACTGCTTTTCAGCACCTTCTGGATTCCATCTTCATTACTCGGTGCTGCCACACTGCATCCCCATAAAGACGCCTCCCATGCTGCTTCATCGTCAGCATATGTACGCTTCACCCCCCGCTGATTCCCCTTATAGCCCTCGTTGGAACTTGCGTCCCTCACCGCAACGTTGAGTGCTCTTTTTGTACGAACTGGAGGCCGCCTTGCCACTGATGCACCAATCTGGCGCCCGCGCTGATGCATTCCCGCGAAGGCTCGCCTCTCCGGACGAACTCTTTGTGCAGCCGCCAAACACGCCCCCTGCCCGCAATCGGCGCAAACGGCCGGTCTGTCTAGTGCTGATTCTCCAGTTAAAGCGTCCAGTATCTTCTTCACTTGCATGCATATGCTTGGTTACCCTCCTTCCCTGCAATGGCATCAGGAAGATTCAGTTCAGCTCTGAATTGACGAATGGTGGAAAAGTGGGAGCAATACCTATCGGCGGGCACTTTAGTTCGCGTGGCATTCGGAGAAAAGGCCAAAAGGAACTACAGGTGAACAAGCATGAAAAAGCAGTCTTACAGGGTTAGCCTTCTATCAAGTGGCGTTGTCAAATAGTATCAAGGCACCTTAGGCTGGGCTGGGGGCCAGGGTGTGCTGCTGCAGATAGCCGGGCAGGTCACTTGGTAAGTGTGTTCAGTTCCTTTATCTAGATATTTCTGGATATAATACGTGGTTTTTCTCTTTATGTGTTCTCATCGAAGTCTTTGGCATAGTCCTGTGGCTCCTTCATCAGAGCCCTGGTTTCATGCAGTGGACGCGCAATGGGCTGGATGCATGCACCAACCATATGAGCTTGGATTGTTGGGATTATTTTAAGACAGAAGCTTTCCTACAGACGATTTGTAGTAGATGTTTTGCTGTTGATGTGACATGTCAGGAATAGCGGGAAAGCTATTCGTCCCCCCTGTTGCTTCGTCGCAACATCGACGTAGGCTTGTTGTAGTATGAGTATATGGATGCATCTGTTTGTGCTTGAATTAGCTTCCTGGATCCAGAAAGCCCTTTAGTACAGTGTTAATATACCTATATACGGGGTGTGCGGATGCATGCCTAGGGAAGTTTCCTTGCGTGCAACGTGTGCCGGTACACGTTCGAGCATTGCTGTTTCGGGCTAACACGGAAGTTGTAGCCTAGATACAAGATGGAAACTCAGGGTCAAGTAGGGATTTAACCAGCAACAGGTTAATTGTATAAGTTTGCGAGTGCGGGTCCCTGGTTTCCCCACATCATAAATAGTGCAACGGAATCCCTCGAACTTATCCAAAGACCTGTGGGATACGTCTTAGGGTCGGAAGGCTTGTGGTAGGAGTTCCTAAAGCTACACAATATACGGAATTCCCGAACGTTTGCGAGAAGTGGTCACATGAACACTTACCCGGCTCTAGTAGACAAGTAGTACGCAAGCAAAAACCCTGAACAGCTGTGTATGGTGCTTGTATATTACAGCGGAGAGAGCTTGCTTGTGCTTGTACACGGTGTTGCGCTGCACCTGCACCTGGAAACGCACCAAGGTGCGCTGCAACTCTTTGTAAGCTCCCTCCTCTCCCACATACCCCAGGGGCTTTAGCTGCTGTGCTCAGTACGCTTGGCGACTCGGAAGGTATCTCAGGTGCATTCTAAGGACTCCCAATTTTACTATTTTGTCTAGTTCATCTTGCCGCAATCTCGGAAAAGATCGAGGATCCAATTTGCAATCGGCAGGACCACGTTTCTCACTGGGCGCAAATGTAAATACGAGTTTCACCGCTACAGTGCTGTTTGTTGCACACTCGTGTGCTGTACTGAAAGAGCCTGTAAAAGAAATATACGCATATGCAGAAAACACAGTTCGAAGAGTACCGATAATTTTGTAAAGATTCCCCCGTTCCCTTTACTTTCACACTGGATGCTGATGCCGTTCTGCCTTCTGGTGAAGTGACATCTAACCGTTGGAAGCCTTGTAGGGTTGAATCAAGAGCACTTTATGAATCGCATCCCATGGAAAGTGTTTTTACAAGTAGAATGCTTCCCCCTTTTCCGATCATCCAGATATGACGGTCACAGCTTTGCGGGGGCAGTGCAGGAGTTTCTTGTCTCTCCACAACTAGGTCCGTTGCAAACAAGAATTGCAGATACTACCGCTGCTCTTGGTATCTTCGTCATAGGCAGGCACGACAATGACGGCTGTATCAAACCGAGGGTTCTGCGTTCCTGGAGCGTATTAGGAATATACAAGCTTTCAGGCATGTATTTTGCTGTAGAATTATTCCTAAGGCTGTAAGAAACAAACGGTGGTGGAACTGATGCGACGGGAACGCGGGAAACTATCGATAGCGCGTTGTGCCACAGCGTACCAGTCATTGGTGAGGAACGGCTCAACGGTGCAGTGAAGACGTCTGTACAAATGAATCGTTGAGGGGTTGTGCGGAACGGCAACCTGCCAGGAAGCGGACACTGTGAGGCCAACACTTTTACCTCTTATATCTAAGGCTGTTCCGAAGCTTACATTACCTAGGAAGTAAGAGGTAGAAGTGCTGACCTCACAGAGGTTATAGGATGCCTACTCTCATCAAATAGAAGGAAAACACTGCATCTACCGCCTTCACAGAAAGTGAAAGGAGGGTGCTTGGAAACAACCAGGATATGGAGCTTATCAATATTGGGGCTGTTCCTATTGGCCCCATGCAGCAAGGCAGGAAAAGCGGAAATCGCACAGTCGCTCCAGCAGTTGGGGAATTCAGCATTCAGAAGGCCGTGATGAAAACCAAGTGGGTCACCTGTTTCTTCGACAACAGGGTAGCGTAATTCGATGGTGCAGAGATTAAACATAGAAAAAGTTGGCGAAGCAAGGTTTTTAGAAGAGCCTCCAGACGCATATATAAAGCGATAAGGGAGACAAAGGGTCCGCACGTTCCGCACGTAGCTTCCAGCGCATTGATGGATCCAAGCAACCGTGCATCTCCCCTGATATAACCCTGCGCTTATCCAAGTTCCCAACAATGGAGAGGAGTTACTAAATATACTTGGCAGAGGTTGCGAAGTGGATCTGGTGGATGGAGCTACGCAGGCTGCTGCGATCAACAACGTTCTTGCCATCAGCAGGGTGAGCTGCAAGCTGGAAGTCAATTTATAACTTCCCTATGTACAGAGCCCGAACGCCCTCTTTGCGGACGAGCGGATATATCCACAAAGACTTGGATGTACAGGCGGTACCATAAAGAAAAATATGGTGCTGCTACTGTGCAAATTTTTGCGGGATCTACGTTTGCCATCCCTTTCGTTGCTGCTGCAAACAGCAGTCACCTACGGGAAGGTACCGACGAACAGGCGAAAACATCAGCCAATTGTTTGCTGAGGTTTTCACGTGTTCGTTGGTACCCTTCCGTGGGTGACCGAAGGATTTAAAAAACAAGTATGGGATTACCGTGCAAAACGGAGTTGTGAACGTCTGGAAAGACCTATATGAAGAGACCGCAGCACTCCGAGTTCATTTTGTTTCTGATTTGCGTTGCAAAATGCCCAACAGCGACGAAAGGCGAGGACAGTTGAAAGAGAACAAAATGATCGAGACGAAAAAGGTTGAGAAGGTTAAGGCTGTCTAGCGTACGAGGTAGCAGATAAACATCCTACTTGAGGGACTGCGTGTCCAGAAAAATGCAATCCCGAGGAAGTTCCAATAAGGGAATTCGAGCAGCCTTCCCGTTGATGCCAAGACGAGGTCCCTTCGACACCTTTCAGGCTTGCAAGACGTTGGTCAACTTCAAGGTGTACGTGGGTCCTGTGTTATTCATGACTGACTTCGAAGAGTTCACTTCCGATTAGTTAAACGTCGTAGACGGTGCCGCTGAACTTCATAGCTCTTGTTCCTGTTGGAAGATTTTTCTGAATCTGTTTAGCCGTTGGCCTAAGACCACAATCAATAACCTGCACCAGACTCTACGGAAGAGTCCAGACTCTTAAACTACGCACCCACAACGGCAGAGCTGTTATGCTTTCAGAGCTCCAACTGCAGGAGGACCCGTTCCCTCTGCGCAGCCATTCCTTGCCGGGTGACCATGCATACAAGAGTGTGCCCTTCTTGCTGCATAGATGGGGGTCAGAAACATCATGATATACCCCAAAGTGGATAACAAATGCACTCTGCATACAAGCAGGCAACTTCAGGCAATGTAATTGACCGCTAATAACAGGCAGGCTAGTGGCAGCAGAACCCGCAGGTCTCTAAACGCCTGCAAACTGGAGACGACACAGCTTTGCTTTGAACTATTGTCGTATGCTTTTTGCTTCAATTGCAGCTCACTACCCTCCTATAAAAAGTTCAAGGACTCGTGCTAACGTAGAACCCTGCAGATCAACCCCACATACAAGCATACCTACGCCCCGTTTGCAACACGATCTCACACTGTAGAGAATTGATAAACGCATACTTGGCACTCAGGAGGCAGCCACCGCGCGACTAGAAAGATACGTAGAAGCTTGAGACTCACCATGCCACACTGTGAGTGGCCAACGGCGGCTGATTGGGGAAGTCTCATCAACAGGCACGACACACGAGGAACCTGACATAGAAATAAAAGGTTCACGTAACACCGCTCTGCCACAGCGCCAACAATCCTATGCACCGACGCTGACCTGTGATGGGGGCGAAAATGAAAGGGTCTCCAACAGCCTGCTAGCGCGTCAGTGTAACCGTTCACGCGACAATCAGACTTGACTTGCTCGAGAAGAAAATCCATGCTTTGTATCTAGTTGCTTCGGTGGATGCGTATTTCAAAGCGCCCACCCTTGTGGTGCGCAGTCGTCCTGAGCTGTGTCTACTTATCGTCTCCAAGCCTCTGGCTTCCTAACAAGATCCTCTAACTACCCAATTTCCCAGAGGTCAATATATTCAAAATTCCGAATCCCGTTCGGGTCTCTATTATAAACAAGAGCAGTTCCCACAATAATAATAATAATAATAATAATAGGACTGTGTACCGAATTGTCCCCGGTCATGGCTGGGTAACAGCGCCCAACGTACGAGGTGGCCGGGGGTGTCAACGGTGACGACACAGTCAGGAGCCTGGCCTATAACTGCTATCCCCTAAAGTTGTATTTATATACATAATACTCCTATATAGTAATAATTCTATTTCTTTTTCATTTAGATCTCTAAAGAGGCCTACCTGGTACCCAAGTAGTGACTAGGTATCATGCTACACTGCCGATAGTGGTAGCTGGCGGGGTAATCCTCCTAACCTATGGCTCTGTCTAAGTTACCCGATTCTTAGATCATTTGGCTTCATTAATTCCCTTTCTTAGTTGCTAATGCCATAATCATTCTCTTTATGGTCAATGAGCTACTAGAGATCACACCATAGCCACATTGTAGTGCCTGTGCACTACAACCATGGTACGGTAGGGCTGGGCCCGGCAGTGTTCATAGTGAGGAATCAAGAAACTTCACGACTTCACCTTCACACTACAGTGAAGATAATATGCATGCAGTCTATCAACCTTACCTTGATTAATAGACCTTGTCAATGCCGTTTTAGCCCAGAGTGGAAACACTCATCAAAACTGGGTGCTTGCTCCAAAGAACTGGCAGGCACTCGTTAGTTCGAGAGCTCCTTCCTTGAAACATCCTCGTCCTGGCTTGCCTGTAAGGATACTCCTCACATTTTAACTGGTGTGGACAGAAGGTCTTCTCAGTGGTGCATGAGCCGGCGGCCATATGCTAGGCGGTTCGTGTTGTAGACATATACGGCCCGAGCAGAAACTGAGAAGTACAATCACCGGGGATTACCTTATGGTGCCTATGTTGAACAGATTAGTTGGGGCAGTGGAGAATGAATCTAGTACTCCGAGCAGCTGACTGCTGTAAAAATCTTTGTCCATTTGTCTCGAGGAGTCTCACTTGCAACACCATTGGTTACAGCCTAGCAGGATCCATTAGACGAAGCTCCAAAAATACTTGTGACGATACTTTTGTTGGCCGCCGAACGAGAGTGAAGAGGGAAGTTGCTGCTGTCGAAAGAGCTCAAACCAGTACTCCTACCGCCACAGGAAGCTTCGGAATCCTCTATGCGGAGCATCAGCCGTCATGGGAAAGCAGCATTGCCACATTTAGGAGGGGGCAACATGACAAAAGAACTTGCTTTTATACTTGCTACTTACGCTACAAATGCTTACCAAAGTGCAGCTACGTTGACAAGCCCGCACTACAACATGGAGTGGCAGGTTTCGGCTGTGTCTGCAATATAGAGACCGTCAAAAGAGCCCAAGCCTCTGGAGGAATGCTCACCGTGGACTCTCAGCTTCAACTGAGACGAGGGACTCTTGATTCTGTAACAGCACTGCAGCCGCCGTTTGGGGTGGATACGGACAACTTCTCTTCACCCGCTTTCATAATACAGGGAGAGGGGAGACGGATTACTCCATTGGCGATTTTCCATCCAGTAAAAACGCATACAGCCCCAGAAACAGTAAGCACGAGCCCATATGATTATATGCAGGGTACATTAGGCAGGTCTAGTGACTCCCAAACACAGCGCCGTTGTGGTGCAAACCCCGTACCAGCCTTGACAATCGCTGTGGCAGCTGTTTTTGCCTTTCCCATCAAGTGGAGCGGGAAAGAAGATGCATCTCACCAGTGGGGAAAAGGAGACGGCGTGGATGCAGCTCAAACAGGCGACGGACCCGCTACCCATTGCAAAACGATGGAATATGGCCACGAGAACACGGCTTGCACATACCAGCGCGTTTATCCCTGGCGACCAGCCCTAAACGCACTCACGTTGATAGGTATAGGGCTTCAAGCGTTGCAACAGTACTTCATTGTCCTTACGGAGCAACTTGGAGGCGGGCACGGCAGCTTATTGGGAGCCCATCTGCGCATCAAAGACGCATCACGGCGACTTTGGCCAGTTTTGCAGGACCCTCTGGAAAAAATGGGGTCCGCCGTTAATCAGGCTTTTGGAATGGTCATACTGCATAAAGACGAAGTTTGCAATAATGCTAGTTCAGAAGCAACCCACAAAATACAGCCTGTGCAGGGCGACCACTCATCTGAGAAACGGCAAGTCGGTGAAAAACACGCGGATGCGAATTCCAATACTTTTTCGGGTGAATGGCCCTTGGATACCAGTTCTACTCGTTTCTGCCCAGACGCTTGGGTTGGGGGCTTACCAGAAGATGTAGAGTGCTCACCTGGGGTCCAGCATCACTCAGCGCAACCGAAGATGCTTGACACCAGCGTACCTTCCAGTGAAACTGGAATCTGCGATGGTGTCAACCACCTTCGGTCGATGCTGATGGCATCGTATAAGACACTATCGCTATTCTTTCGAACCTTCGGATCTGTTCTGCTAAGGCTAATTCACGTTGTGCCTTTAGGGCTCACTGCAGCAACCGCAGGCCTCTGGCTGCTTGGGTTGCCCTACCTCTCAGTTTGCTTGCGGACGATAGGCTTGGGGAGCACCTGGGTATTGCATTGGGAAGCTATCGCCCAGCGCGAATTGGAAGAAGTAATGTTCGTGGCAGTCACAGCGGCAGCATCCGCTGCAGGGCCAACCTACGTCAAGTTCCTGCAGGTGCTGCACATATCGTTGCTTCATTGGCGCTAGGAAGTCTTCAGACAGACCCGATTTAGACGCATGTGCGACTTCGTTTGCAGTGATTTTCCCTCAGAAGAAAATGCAGTCTTTCCGTGTGTCGTTTGCAGTGGATTGCTACCCGGCCTGACTTATTTCATGAATCCCTCTGCTCGCGTTGTGCAAGGTAAGGATATCTCCAGCAGAGTTGTTGAGCACTGAGTTGCGCACGAAGATTTACATAAATGTGGATATTCGTGGATTTGGCATGCTCTCCTTTTGCGAATTGTAGACTGCAGACATCAGTTCGTCCCTTCTCCTACCCACGAGCCGCTCTGCTTCTCCGGGAACAATTTGGCAGTGATGTTACACGTCACTTGCTCCTTGACCCGACGTACGTTGTCACCCCTTGCCCACGATTGCCTTCGGTATGCTCATCGCCGAATCTGCACTGGTTTTCGAAGCTTCTGAGTGTATGTCTTCGATTTGCGCTAAATCTTTAAAAGCAAAATGAATGCCTGAGTTTACGTGTTGCCCATAGGCCAATCGGATGCGGCTGCATTGCCCAGGTATACCGCGCATACCTTTTGTTGTCAAACGAAGCAAGTGAAGAGTCAAAACGCACATTTCTCGAACATGCCTATGTTTTAGGCGGCAGTAGTTCGAAGTGTGCAGCTGCAGAAATAGGCAGCGGAAGCAAGCTGCCCCCAGTCGCCGTTGCAGTGAAGGTAATGAGACCTGGAGTACGGGAGGCGATGGAATTTGGTGGGGCAAGCCTTCATGCTAACATTGAACAGCGCGACTGCCTTCTGCGAGAGGCCATATCTAGCCATCAGACACCTGAGTTATCGGTACCTCCATTGTTTGTGTGCCCACTTTGCAGACCTCCGCATGATGCTTCTCGTCGCATCGGTACTTCAGCTTCTGCCTGCCTTTGGGTTTGTTGCTTTGAAGAAGAGGTGAGAGGGCAGAAAATCGCTGGTTGGACTGGGGGTTTTGCCGGTTACTATGATGATGCCTTGCTGGTGAAACGCAGCTTAAACTATTGGATTATACTGGGGGGCAGGGCTCATATGCAGAAACAAAACGTTACTAATGGTACACTACCCTATTGCACTTCGATGCATAACCACTTTCTGCCTGGCAGGCCAGGATACCGGTAGATAAGATGCGGTTGGAGTTACTTTTCTCAGCATTATTCGCTTGAGGCATATGAATGGTTCATTGAGCTAAGCTGTTTCGCCACTTCGTATCATACCTGATCATTTGCAACTCTGTGCCTATTTGTGCTATCAATTGCTAATGGCTTGCGCTCCTCTCGCAGCGTGGAAGAGTTTGCAGTTTCAATGCGTCGCCAACTGGATTTTGGATTGGAAGAGAAGCATCTCAAACTCTTTCGCTCAAATTTTGGGCTATCAACAGATCCCATTCCTAGTGATATCCTACCCCTGCGTAATAGGTGCAGGCGGCCTAGCGAGCCCGAGCAAAGTGATTTTCTGACGGCAGGGCCAAAGGCAGAGCCTTACCCCACCAGTATATTCGGCTCTTTGTCGCGGAAGATACTTGGGATGCGTCGGCAGGTTACGTTTCCGTACCCATTTGAGGCTTTAAGCAGCAGCGAAGTTATTGTCATGACCCTTGAGTCCGGCTTCACTCTCAACCAGCTGTTTAAAACGAGAGCTGAATTGCAAAAGCTAGATGATTCGTCACGCATTCAGCGGAGTATTCGCAGAGATCGAGGCCCATCGATGACTAAACTGGAGCCGGGTGGCACTTCAGTGGTTCTACCCAGCCCCGCCGCGCAAAAGATAATAGAGGTGTAGTCTTGTAATCTATATGAGGCAATTTGGGGATTCTCAGTATAAATATTTTGGTTCACAATGTTGGCCTGCTTGTGTGTTGGTATCCTCTCCTGCTTACGGAAAATTTCAGCGTTTTAGCAGCGTTGGGATGATCTGCCTCCATTCGTTTCTTAAAATGGTGTTCCTGGACAACTTTTTCCACGGCGACATGCACAGCGGCAACCTACTATGCCGATTTGCACACCAAAATAAAGAGGTATATTGGTGCCCTTGCCCTTTTTGTGTGCATCTGGCTCTGGAAGAATACTTGTTGACTGTGTACGACGGCATAAGTACGCTGGAATATTCTTCATTTGAGGTGGTTCATAAGGGTGTTTGTTGTGGCAATGCAGCTCATATTTCCCGTCTTGCCTGCAAACGTGCCAGCTCGGTTGCGTACAAGCCTGTCGCATCTTGACGGTTAGCTTTCCTCCAGGCTTCAGCAGCTCACGTGGATGTTAAAATTGAATTCGCAGAAGCGAAACCCTTCTGATTTCCCTCAGCGCGAGCGTAATTAAAAAGGTTTCATTGACCCAAATTGCCTTCTAGGGTGTATCTTCGAAGTGTGCAGTGGGCGCACCGCAGGCCCGTTGGAATTGGTTGTACTGGACTGTGGTCTTGCTGGTTCGCTAGGCCCAGCTGACAGAGTGAATTTTGTCACCCTGCTTGAAGCCATAGCGAAGAGACGCGGGCGGGATGCAGGTAGGCGGACACAAAAATCCACACGCAATAAAGAGCAATTTCCCCTCTGGCGGGGAAATGGCAGAGTCTTGGGAAAAAAAGCAGTACCCTAGAAATTTGCATGGAGCGATGTATAAACATGAACTTTATTGCTGAGTAAAAGTCCCCCCATACCTTCATCAGCTCTGTGCACGTCGGAAACAGCGAATAGGGGGCACCTATGCCCTTATGCTAATTAGCCGCCTTCAACCAGGTCCAAGTCATACGACTGTGTGTTTATCTGTGACAATGGCGCAGCATTAGCCATGCTTGAAAGGGCGAAGCGGAGCTCGTGCCAGGACAAAGAAGGGTTTTGCTCCGAAGTGGAACAACTGATCAATGAGCATCACTTTGAGGTGGGGCACGTGAGAGGCATTAGCAGACCAATTAGATATCGTTTTACTCATTCCTCGCCAACTCATTTCGGGGAATTACTTCCGTTTATCCATTGTATCTTCACCTATCAGGAAGGCAATTCGCTGCAGATGAGTCGAGTCCGGCTCACGTCGTTGATGGGGCATATGCTCTCTGTATCTAAGAAGTACTGTGTAGAGCTAGACCCTTCATTTGTCAACGTAAGCTCAAAGCCATTGGTGGCAAGGGATCTGGCATAAAGGGACGTATCGATCCAAGACGCTGATTACAGAACAATCAGTGGTTCTCAGCATCTCCCTAATGTGCGCTGCAGATTGTAGTGGCAATGTCTGTTTTAGAAGGTGTCGGGGCCCAACTCTGCCCTGATGCGGATGTGTTGAGGACTGCGCTGCCGTATAGTCTGATGGCTGCTAGGCTCCTCAACAATGATAGCAGCAAGGAAGCTTGAAACAGGAGCTTCTACTGCTCTGCGCTGAATGTGCAAATTAGCAGGGGAGCCATGAGCCCAGCGGCCTAGGAGCTTCTACTGCTCTGCGCTGAATGAGCAAGTTAGCAAGGGAGCCATGAGCCCAGCGGCCTAGTAGACAGAACATATCGGTCCGGGCACTGGCTTGCTCCAAGGCGTGCTTTAGCTATGGAAAACAAGCGCTTTCTCCTCTGACTGCTCTATTTAGCACTCCACATGCTCCTGGGCAGGTTGAATGCTACGCATTGCTCTGTTTGTAAGCCAAAGCATTGCCCCTAGCGAAAACAAAGCAGTCGTACAAACAGGCTGCGTGTCACCAGCATTTGCTGTGTGAAGTGTTGTGCTGAACATCTCGCCTCACGACCTCAATATCATATACACAGCATCAGATTTCAGGACCCCACAAAGTAACAGAATCCCCGTGTTATGCACCTCAATATATAGCATCGACAACCATTGAATGAGCTAAAAGGTGGACTACAGGTCTGCCGCCAGCAGGTTGTGGGCAGGCAGGCACTGACAGCGTTTACCTTTAGTGAGGCTACGGCAGACTCTGGCAGAGGATTGACCGCGTAAGTAGATATACCTTAATATTATTTATTGGAACTGCGCACTTCTCGTTATTTCGGAAGTTCCTCAATATGACGCATTCGGTCAACTGGAAGCTGGACAGGCTAGGCAAAATCCAGTATCGATCCGGCAATGGCAGTGGTCCTCAGTACGGCCCTTGAAGCAACGGCATATTGAACCTAGCTTCTCCATATTCTCACTTATTTACTAAGAATGAGATATCTGAAGCAGCTCCTCACTGGTAGACGAAGACGTAGAGGAATCCCTTGAATCCGATACAATGGCTTGGCATGCATGGAAATAGCCCCATGTTATTGCAAGGAACAACAAACAACAAATTTCTTCCGTTAGGCAAGGTATTGTATCTCACTTGTCACTTGGGAAGAACATGAGTGGTTGTTTCCAAGTCAAAACACAAGCGAGACACTATAATTTCCACCCAAGTGTTTACCATATAACTGGACCAGTACGGCATCCAACGCCTATTGGCTCCTTTTCGCCTGCTTTCATACTCCCAGACCGTCTATTAACTAATTTTTAATCTCATGTATAGGCCGATTTCAAAAGAGTTAACTACTTCTTGTGGGGGAAACTCCCACCCACCGTCACTGTCGGGCAAAACAGTGTGTTGGTCACCGGTTGGGATGGCGGTCAAGAGGGTCAATTTTGACCAATTTATCTGCTGATCCGGGGCATGAAGAGACAATAATAATCCGGTCGAGAGGCTTTGCATATGAAGGAAAGATGGGCTCTCCTGAAACCCGTTGTACTTCTGCGTCCAAGATGATGAGCCAAGCAGGATTATTCCCATGGGTGCAGACGTGGCGAGGACAGGTAGTCGTCCATCCAGAACGCCGATCAATGCCTCAGGAAACCTCTGTCGACTTTAGACAACTTTTCGGCATGCATGTGAGCATTAATACAGGTTGTGCCACCCAGGGTATGTGCCTGCTTGCTCGACGACCCACCAGATTCCCGGAGTTAGAGCGCTGCGTTCTCTGTGTGTGACCATTGCGCACATTTTGGCTGCAGTTTCCTCCAATACGTCTCACAGAGTCCGTGGAGGTCGCAATATCATCGAACTTGGCTCTTCCTGCTTTGAGAGTTGGGGCAGAACTTCTTAAAATCATCAGATCAAATCTTGTCACAGTAGTCACCGGTAGGGCTAGGTACTTGACTTTTCGTGGAGTAGTGTCTCAGCTGATTGTGCTATGGCACTGCTTATGTACTTAGCCTTCGTATTCTTGGTTTCCTGTCCCCACATTCGGTTTGCCTGAAGCTGGCATCGATGCTGTCTCCGCTTACAGGTTCAACAGGGTGCGGGAAGACAACAATCGTACCCCTTCTCCTGTTTCTACAACATAAAAATGCGAGACTTCTGATAGCACTACCAAGGCGCATCGCGACACAGATGGCTGCGGAGCGCCTTAGGCAGCTCCTGGGAGACCAGAGACTCGGTAAGCGCAAGTCAGAGGTACTGGCAGATTCCACACACTACGACATCCCTCGTACAGAACAAGCAGATGGTTATGCTCAAGGACACCATAACGTGAGCATAGCGTTTAGGTAGGGGAGTGTCAGAAGGTGTGACGTGAGTTCAGGGCAAACAGTTGGCTACCATGTGGGCCACGAAGACGCTTGTAAGTCGAACGAAACTCGTTTATTGTTTGTCACAGCCGGTATGCTGCGTAAGTATGTCTCTGGCGCCCTCCGTCAGCTGCGTATCATTGGGCAGTCATCCTCAGGCGACCGGCTTAATGAGGAGGTAGCTGAGAGCCAGAAGTTGGGGTCAATTTTCCCATACGATTTCGTGCTAGTTGACGAAGTGCATGAACGCACAATGGACTGTGATATGGCTTTGCTGTTGCTCAAGTGCCTGGCGGTGAAGATGACGACTGCCGCTATTCGTGCCCGAATGCAGCTTCCTGTGTTCCGCATAGTCGTAATGTCTGCCACCATCAGCGCGAACGATTTCTCCTCCTTCCTTTCGGGGGAGAGTTTGAACATTTTCGAGGCTGAACATTCAGCGTGGATGGACAGAACATGCCTGCTCCAAGTGAAGGGGACACTTCAGGCTGCATCGCTAAGTGGCACGCTTCCATCATCCACAAAAGCCGGACTTGACCAAACTACCGCAGAGATGCAAGGATATGAAATGAGTGAGCGGGAGTGCCTTATTAGGAGGGCTAGGAGCTTGGTGACTCCCCTGAACGAGCTGGCGCGTTTGTGGAAGACGCGTCGCACCAAGGATTTGGTGGCTGTTTTCCAGGAGCAGTCTCTCTCGATGCCGTCAAGGCCTCATTGTAAGGTACAGCACTGGAGACACATATCGGGCACAGCGCGCGCGAGAGCGAATTGTGTTGAAGTGGCTAGGCGAACCAACTTCCCTGTAGAGGAACTCTTTTGGGACGACATTGTCGATTTGGCGAGCGCCAGCATGACCGCATCAGCTGCCGACCTTCTGGATATTGCAAGCCCAACTCTACTGCGCTATATGGGCATAAATCCTGAGGATGGCGAAGTATCACCAGTGGCGGCTCAACAAGGCCCCATGGAAGAGCAGAAGCAGCGGGCCAGTCTCAGCCGGGAAGGCGCTTTCCACTGCTTCTCGCCGTGGCGCAGTGATGCTGGTACCGAGTTAAACGATGACGATGAAATGACTGCAGGGGGAGACAACTTCTCCACTGAAGAACCAAGACTACATTCCTGGTGTGTTGAGAGTGCTGCACGCCTACTTCTGCTAATTCACGTTCAATGCTTACTCCGAAATATTTCTCAACCGGGCGTCCTCGTGTTCCTTCCTGGTGAGTTCGTTGACTTCAGTCAGCTCGATGGTACACAGATGCGTGCTGCAGTGTTCAGCGTGCATTGGTTCGGCCATAATAGAGGAGGAGTCCATTCTGGAAAATTTTTCGGCTTTTGTGGAATGAGAAGAATTTTATCGCCACTGTGTTACCGTCACTGTTGGCCTTACAGGGAAACCTGAGATATCACGCATGGAGCAGGCGCTGGACAAAGCGAGAGCTGACGCTGCTGTGGCTCTAAGCAATGTTCGGGACGGCCCACAACAATGCTTTGGACCTGGCGTTTTTCACGAAGGTGACGGGGCTGTGCAGCTGAGTGTCGATCTACAGATCTTGCGAATTCATCGCGATGCTGAAACGGAGGACCTGAAGCATGCCAAGCAGCACGCTCCCAGCTCGACATGCATGAAAATTATTCTCGCAACCAACATTGCGGAGAGTAGCATTACCTTTGTAGACGTGTCCATTGTAGTGGACTTTGCACTTGTCAAGGTGGGTCTTTGCGGCTTTCCCTATGGAGCATTAAAAGGAAGTAGTAGTAGAAACTGCTCAGTTCTGGCTGCCCAATGCACTTACCCAAATCTGACTTAATACGGAGGACCACAGCTGGTATCAGCTTCACACCTTCCCCTACTGCAGGAGAAGCATGTGCACGCCGTGACCAAAGCCCACCGGTTACAGTTACGGTGGGCGAGCCGCGCTGCATTGGACCAGCGGAGGGGAAGAGCGGGTAAGCACTGCTAACCAGATACCTCAGTACCATGCCCACCCTTCTGTTGCTTTTGGGACACTTTTTCGGGCAAGCACGCGCAAACCTGGCTTGGGTTGATAGATCGGAGGCGCCGAAATTATGGTGCTCGTGGCCTCTTGAGAAGCGTTCACACATGCAATAAGTCGGTTGTATGCAAACAGTCTGTTGTAGGATGCTCGAGCTACAAGGCGTGCCAGAGATGAGCGTGCGTCTAATGCCACGGGAACAATAGAAATGCAGGTGCTGGGTGCTGGTGCTACAGGACGCGTCAGAGAGGGAGCGTACTTATGTCTGATACCACGAGAACTATACGAGAATCTTGAGCCATTTCCCCTACCCGAGCTTCAACGGCTTCCTTTGGAAGACGTGAGCAGACAATTCTGTAGTTTGACATTTTAGCTTACTGATGAGGCTTATCGAGGTGGTGTTGGTCTTGGCTTCACTGCTCTGCTTTCTTCACTAGCGCATGCTGTTTCAGGTACTGATGGATGTTATGGCGGCTTTTCCAGGAGCAAGCACTGACGCTTCGCTCTTTTTTCTTTCCCAAGCTCAAAACCCACCGGATATTGGAAAGGTGTATGAGGCACTCTGCAACATGGAAGCATCGGGTCAGCACGATATATTGTCTGTAAAAACACTGTATTTACCCCAGTCCTGCCGCCCTGGCCTCGATGCACGTAACGATTATAGCGTCACGTGTACTGAGGAGTGGAAGCATCCATCCAGCAGGGAAGCCTGTTCGCTCTGTTTATGCAGGTGCCCTCAGGTTACGTTCTCCATCCTCTCTATTTACTCACATGACTCCTCTCGGCCAATTGGCCTGCTGTCTCGCGTTGCCCGTCAAGGTTGCTAGGATCATTCTTCTTTCCAAAGCATATGGAGTTCTGCCAGCAGGCTTATGGGCTGCGTCTCTTCTTCTTAGTGACAGACAAACTGTCTTTGAATGCCAGCGTGAGAGGATGAGTTTCCCAAGCTTCTGAAGTATAGATCCCGCAGTTTCTTTTCGGAGCAAGGGCAGGTGGAAACTCTACTTTGTTTGCTGTCAGTGTGTGCCACAGCAAGAGGAGCAAAAACATCAAGTTTGCCTGATGCAGAATTGTTGCGGTGGCTGGCAGCTCGCTCATGGAGACTTGCCTTTGCTAGCCGTCAGCGCGACCGTCTCTTTCCTCAAGCTGCTCAGGGGTGGTGGGTACAGTCTCGATCTAAGTGCGAGCCAGCGGACTGGCCTACTGTGAAAGCGGACGAATCTGAGCAGGTCCCCTGGCTGCAAGGATCACCGTGCACTGGATCTGATGACACAAGCAGCTCCATATGGGGTGAATTCATTCCTTGCGATATATGCGTAGACGTTGTGGCAATGCTTCACCTGCACAGACTTCATGGAAACAGCATCTACCAACTTCAAAGTCACTTGACATTGAGTGCAGAAAAACTGCAGCAGCGAAACGTAGAGTCTGAAAGTGCCAGTGGATCAACGCATACACTGCAAAAGATGAAGAAACTGAGGCGATTCCTCGCAATGAGCGGAATGTCTGTTCAGGGCGTTGCTGATGTGGCTTCTCAACACCAAGCCATCTCACGGAAACTTTCTCGTTTTGGAAGTTTGAGGTGTGTTGAGTCCTGCAGAGCGATGCCAGCCCCTTCGAGCATTGCTTCGCATTCGAAAGAAGCCATTGAGGGCCTTGTTTGGCGGCTGCAGCTAGTCCTCGCCTCGGCGTGCATGCCATTCGGCTTCAGCAGAGTTCGTGAGAGTTCAATGCAGACCCCGTTTAACCTGGGTCAGAAGTCCGTATCTCATTTTGCATTTAATGTTTTGTGCCATGAGGCATTCCGACAGAGGCCGGATTTGAGGTGTCACGATGCATTGGTAAATGCTGCGAAACGGAGGTGTTCGGAAAGTCCCACATGTGCTTCGCGTTTTCATTCGGGGGGCAGCGCATACCCACCCAGATTCTCATTAGCAGAGTCACAGAACCGTCCTTCAAGAAAGGCGTTGCCGTGCATATATTCCCCACATGGCAGGGATGTCTGCGCTGGTGATTCGACGTTAGACTGCATGTGCTCTATTTCGTTCCCGGAGGGATATTCTGAAGTTCCGTCGATCCGTCAGGGCCACTTGGAAGGTGAGGCCAATTCGCATCCAGGCACTGAAACGGAATTGAACAGGCAGCGATGGTCCCAACAGTACTTTGCTGAAGAGATGGGCCTTCTTCTGCGCAGCAGTTGTAGCACGGCATTTTGTGCGAGGATGGCAGCCGTATTACTGAAGGAAACCGACCCCTTGGCTCTCTTCTCTGATTCTTCGTGCATTCGACACCGTACGAGGGATACGGAACGTGGTACAAGAATGCTTCTGTACCAGTCCTTCCGGACATGGGTAAACCGGCAGAGGCGGACCCATGCAAAACTGTGTGAAGAGTTTGACTGTGTTTGCCTTCGGCTCGAAACTTTTGGAATTCTAAAGGGCCTGCAGGTTGGGACGTGGTGTCATGCGAAATCTCAGAGCATGGGGATGTCCAGACCCACCGCGCTCTTTGGACCACGAAATGCTCCTGTGCTTGATTTAGGTTCATCTGGGAAGCGCCAACAGCCGATATCACCATCTGAGTGGCTGGGAGCCTTGAGGAGTCTTGAAATGATTACGTGCCGCCTCCTCCTTTTCGCTGCTCAAACCCGAATGACGCGGCGGTTAGTTCAGTTGGTGCACACAGCGTTGTTGGATAGACCACAGGTGCTGCGGCAGTTGCTGCGTGAGCAGCAGGGAAACTGGCCAACTGCACGGTCTGAGATAGATGCGATGGATAGAGCTAGAGACGAAGCTGCCGCAATATTCATGCATCCATCATTCAGCGGACGGCTTGCCAGCTGCCTAGGGCCATTGCATTTCTTCTCTCTTTGTGTAAGAAACAATGTCCCTCTCTCGGACCTACTATTCTGTGAAGGCTGGGATTTTGACTTTTCAGGGATTCGCCCTGGAGCTCCTCTGGGGCCACTGTTCAGAGTGCAGGAGTTACTCGGCCCTTTGCTTAGCAGCAGCTGCCGTGCACTACTGCCTACGGACATGCAGGGAGTTGCAGAAGCTGTGAAGGAGTTCTATAGCAGCAAGCAGGTGCAGGCGAGACAGCAGCAGGCTCGTGAACACTCTAAGAGAGCAAAAGGCAATGGGCTTCTTCGCCATTTGGAAGAACAGAAGCACTTCCGCAGGCCCACGGCTTCTGTGTGGGCGTCGCTTGTGGAAGAAGCTGTTGACAACCTAACGGCTGCTGCTGAAACTGTGCTGACACGACTTCCATCCAAGAAATGTGGCGTTGGCACTGCTCAACAAATTGAAGATTCAAACAGGCTGCTAAGCTCAGCAGCAGAGGCTACTCAAATTTTGAGCGCCTACTACAGATCTTGTGGTTTGGTGCATGCACAACCAAACGCAAGAAGGGTTCAGATTCTTGTTTTCGGTGACAGCCACCGCAGAGCTCTGCTACAGTGGCTACACAGAGCTACAGGTGGAATTAATATGAAGGCAACTGGAAAGAGGCAGGGAGAGTTGAGGGGCCCCGAGCATGAATGCATCAATCAGCCCTTGTGGGCGTCGATGCTGCCTTTTGCCGACGATAATTGCTCTCCAACGCGTGTCAGCATTGAGACGACAGTGCCTGATGTCCATATGCCGAGTGCAGTATCGCAAGATTTGTCTGTAGATGAGGAGAAAACCGAGGAGCAGCTGCTGGAAGCAACGGAGAAGATCCAGCGTGCTGCAGGTGGAGGCATTATGGGTGCTAGCTGCCTGGAGGAGATCATGTCATTGGCAATGGCGACAGTAAACAGGCTTCTAGACATCCAGCAAGCGGAATGCTACGCAGCAGAGCAGCACCTAGAGAGGATATCAAAGCCTCAGCGTGAGGCGAAAGCTCCAGTGCGACCAGTCACAACTGAAGACCCTTCTCCCGTTAAGCGTTTTCTGCGAGGGGCTGAAACCGACCGGAAAGCTACTTTGAAAGGTTCATCAGGCCCAAGTAAAGCTTCCCTTTCCAGTATGAAGGACAGGCGCCCTCATATGCATTCAGTCAAGCTGGAAGCAGACCCTCTTGCTCGGCGATGGCACCGCGACGAATTCCTACGTCAGCGTCAGGACAGCAGGACGCAGTTTTATCCCCTTCAGGTGAATGTTTCTGGAGGCAACGAGGTAGCTCAGGGTGATGCTGATAATGCAAATGACGTGGACACCTTACACGAAGTGCCATTCTGTAGCGTGTCGCACCGCTTCCTCAAGGCATTTTTATCAATAGATGGAGGAGGGAGGAGCCGCAAGCGGCAGCACGGCGGCCCGAGTACAGCTCGTGTTTGCCGAATTTCGGAGCAGTCGATTCTTCACAGCAACGGCCCCTTTTACCCGGATAGTAAGGCGAATGCTAGTGTTCCTGCGAAATACAGCCCAGTTTTAGTACTTTATTCATGCGTTGCGCTTGTGTAACATATTCTGTATACGACTAGTCCATATATGTCGTTCTTTTTGAAGTGTATGTTTTCTCTGAAGGCTACTCAAGGGAATTCTTGCTGGTCGGGTTGAGCGAATGGGATACGTCTGCTGGGCTCGCCAGTGGAGGCTCGGACGTCGGTGCTGCGTCTTTGCTGCCACCGTTGCCTCATCTAGAAGAGTTACTTCTTTTATTGTTGGCACCGGTTGTGTGCATGTTTTTGTCGAAGGCCTGCCTATGCTATTGCTGCAAGTGTTGCCCGTGCAGTCCCGACATGAAGGCGGGAGCAAAGTATCTTGAAGCAAAGGGCCGCCCATCAGGCACAGGTGCAGGGGGTATTTCCCACTGTGGTAGTGGCCCAGAAAGGGGTAATTGCTGTCCACTATGCTTGCGTGGAGCCGTCTGTTATGCTGTTGTGTCATTTGGAGGATTCAGGGAGTTCGGATGGGTGCCTCGTTTCCTGTGGAAGGATGCAGATATATCGTTGTTGAATAATGCCCGATCTGTGTTGAGTGACGTGTTCAAACAGCCGAATATTGGATCTAGTGGTGCTTGGCACGATGCTGCGAAGTGGCGGGACACAAATTGTGAAGACTGTGACGACAGTGCCAGTGACAGTAGTGTTTACAAGACATACTCTGACGAGGCGAAAGAGGCAGCTGCCAGATTCCAGTCGCAGGAATGTGCAAATGGTACCTGCATAGACAGCATTTTGGGACAACTGCTGCTTCCTAAGGACCGGCTGCAGTACAAACAACTTGTGGGAGCAACGACAGCTACTTGGGGTCTCCGCTCATGCGGGAGGAAGCCATACAATGCAAGCAAAGACCCAAGCGTCAATTCCGACATCTACACAACATCGGATGGTAACAGAGGTGCGCCATGCTGGGAGAAACTGGATCATGCAAAACAGCAACAAGGGCAGTCTGAAAGTGGAGCGGATGTGGCTTTATCTCCCATAGTTGTTTTCGATTTGCATGGAACGGAAATAGACATACCTGGGCTGTCGGTGACTCCATCATCGGGGTGCTCTAAGCGGTCATTCCTGGGAAGCGCGTTGAATCCACCAGCCGGATACTCTAACCGGACGTATCTTTTACAGGCCATGCAAGAGGAGGCCAATGAACAGCACCATCAGGCAGAGAAGGGAGAATTCCAAACATGTACGCATTTGGATTCCTTGGCCATGACTATTTCAGAGTCACTGACGCTTCTGCATGCCCCACAAGCGTCGAAGACAGCTGTGCTTCCAGAGGGGGCCAAACCTAGCATGTGGGGCCTGCCCGTTTCTTTGTTAATGCTTAGGCACAGTCCTCAACATCCACCGCTCTCTGAAATGCAGCAATGTGCCTCCTGGAGGTGTTTGTCAGCAACTGCATTGGCTGCCTATGCAGAGAAACTGATTATTCAGTGCGCCAATAGCAGTTGCAGGGTTCCCCTGGGGAACGTGGGGGATTTGGAGCTAGTGTCCAGAAGGCATCCACCGCCTGACGGCCCCCCATGGGCAAAGATAGCCTTCAAATACTTCCTCGAAGAGCTCGACACATCTGCAGGAACAGGGACAGACTCATGCCATCCATCTGCACACACTGGTGTGGGGCAATGTGCAGCTGACAGCGCAACGCCTGCTCAAAGAAACATCGAGGTGCCTGGAACCACATTGGAAAATACCCTTCTTGAGTGGATGCAAGATAACGAGCTGATACGACATGATGGAGCAATCGAGGTCCACAAAGGCAGTGAAATTACGAAGGAGCACGAGCTGTGGGTGATGAATACTGCAAAACGTGCCCGCAGACACACAGCATGTGAAACGTGCGACGTACGTGGCACAGACACACCACCATTAGCATGCCCGTGCAATAACTGGCCTTGTGTGACAAGCCGCTGCTTCCGTCCACAGCTGGTGCCCTTACTAGACGACGAAAATACTTCTCTTGCAAAGCTGAAGCTGGAAAGTCGGCTGCTCCTTACTCCGTCTAGTCTAGCTTTTGTCTCCACCTATATAAAGCCTCTGCTACGTACACGCCGGCGACTAGAACTCCTCCTTAAGGTTAAGCAAGAAGAAGCGTTTCATACTGAATCCAGTTCAGCAGGACTCGCTGAGCAGAACCGGATGAGACAGCAGCACAGCCACATGGTGGACAAATTTGTAGAATGGGTTCTTTGTGGTGGCCCCGTCCGACATATCGTAGGGTTCCGCATTTTTGATTTCTACGTGTTTCCACCAGACTCACTGGTAGAGATAGCAGGGCACACGGATGCACAGCGTGTGTACTTTTGGCGGCTGGTCTCCTCTAACGTTGTACCAAGGAATCCCGTTGACTTCCCGCAGAAATTGAGTGAAGGACCTATTCTTTCTTTTCGCGATGCATTGGCTTTGGGCACCAACGACGGTACTTCAGACGATGCAGACCGGGGTGAGAGTGGACTACTTCAGTCAACGATTGCATTCTTCGCAGCTGCAAGGTACATTCACAATTACGAAAAGGGGGTTCTGCGGGAAGATTTGGAGACTTCAGTTACTTTTGTCGAGCATTTGGCGGAGATAATTGCACGAAGCTGTAAATGGACTGCCGAAAAGTTTCACCTCAAGGATTCGGAGATGTACCAGAAGTTCTTCGTTGATTCGTGGGACATATTCCGACCAGCCTTAGCAGGAACCGGTGCAGCTTCTGGCAAGCAAAGACAGGAAAACTATAAGCGTTATGGACGCCAGAATTCGAACGAAGGGCAACAACCAGTTATTTGGCAAAAGAACGAGGACCTGAGCAGAACGGTGCGAACTGTGCTGGCTGCTGCATCATCAAACCTGCAGGGAGCCTTGCTGCCTGCGGACCTTTTCGACTGGCAAGCACGTCTGCTGCAAAAGCAGCGGAGTGCAGTACTGAGACACATGGACAATGCTCTCATGTCACTGCCTAAGGAATGGGTGAGTGGCTGCGACTGGACAATGAGCCGAGTTGCATCGGAACAGTCTATGATCTGGCGATGGTCACCAGACAAAGAGGAGATTGAGCAGCAGCAACAAGCAACTAGGATTGCCCACGAAAAGCGGAAAGCTGAGGAGGAGGACAGGAAGGCAAAGGAAGTTAAGGAACTAAGAAAAAAGCTGGAAATGGAAGCCCTGAAGTCGTCGTCAAAACGCACTCGCCCTATTCGGTAGAGCTGCTAGACAGCTGCTGCGCTGTGAGCAGCACAGCAGGTGTTCGACAGGCGCCAACGTTAAGGCACTATTATCGTTTGATGAGCCTCACAATTCAGCCACCCGGCTGTGTCGAACCACTGTCTCCCCCATATCCCAGGGAGGCATGCTGTTTGGCGTTCGCTTACACGCAGCCTTCGCACAACTTTCTCAAATTGCTTTTGGCGATGGCAGATGTAGTTGCTTTTTGGATTCAATGAATACGTTGCCCCTCCTCAATAAGTAGCTCTGAAATATTTCTGCATCAGCATATCCATGCGGCTGCAGCTCGGCACCAGGAAAGGTCTCGTGCTAAGGTGGGTTCTTTAGAAATACAACGGTTACAAGGTTACCCGTCTCACCGCTAACTCGTTACCATGGCTAGATGAATGAGTGCAGTACCCAACTTCAAAATTACGTATGTGGTGGAAGATGCATCTACGAGCCACTAAAGGCTTTTCATTCTTGTGTATCAACCACGCAATCCTCGACAGCATTCAAAAAATGCTATGGGGTTTGACTGCACAGAAGGCCCTTGTCCAGCAATGCGATGACACGCAATTCGAGTTATTCCAACGCCTAGCCAAGGAATCATTCTGTGGGCATAGTACGTTCGAGAGACGTGTGCCGAGGTGTTAAACGGGAGTCATGCACCAACATGCGCTGCGTGGCAATGCTAGTAGCCGTGCTGCCAGCGACAAAAGGGACATGCACTGGATTGCAACAGTTGCGCATGGTGCCCACACTGTCCCGGACATTGTGTCCAACAGCCTCGTTGTTCTCTGCGATATTCACCAGATGAGAAACATTAGAGGTCGTCATGTCACCACTGCGGTTACGTGCTCCGTTGGGCTCATTGTTGCATGCGTCTAGGCAGCCATAGAGATTTCTTCCCTGGCAGTCTTGACTATGTAATTGTAATGGTCCTGTACACACGTCACGTACACCACAGCAGGGTGAGCAATTCTATTTTGCAAAGAAATATTTTTCACACTTGCATGCAAATTCGAAGGCTAATTCTTGTCCAGGAGGAGAGATACGTTAGGGAGGTCCGCAACTCCTTCATGCTCAATACAGCATGACGGATGAACAAGCAGGACTCTTACGGATCGTTTTGCGTCTGCATTCGGCATCGCCTACTCAAGCCACCCACCGCTGGTGCGTGGTTCATTTCGCCTGCGGTCGCCCGATTCCCTTAAAGCTATCTCTCTGTAGACCTTGCGAATCGACAAGTTGACGATGCGGAAATACTCTTGCATTTGTGAGTCAGAGAGCTCTGCACCAGGAAGTTCCACAGCCATAACAATCAACGTGAGCTCCAGCTCCGCTTATACTCCAACCAACCGTTTAAGCGAATGTGGAAACACAATGGCAAGCAACAGTCGTATTCACCCATCAGCAAGAGGTTACTGCAGCATACCCGCATAGTTTGCGTCGCCGTTGAGGAATAGGAGCCTACGCAGTTTTTCCTCCAGGTTCTTCTCGATAGCGATTAGCTTTTGCAGGTCAACGTCATAGCTATTTACTTGCTGTGCCATGACTCCCTGAAATGGACGAAATAATCAATAAATGTAAATCACCTAATCCGCTAGCAAGATTGTAAATGCACGAAACATGGGTTGGGGCGGCAGAAATCTACTGGAACGCACCTGCAGTCTCTTGTAAGCCTTTTTATACTCGCCATGGACAGTTTTAATGTGTTCCAGGTCATCCCCCAAAGCTTTGATTTCTTGCAAAGCCGATTCTTGTACAGCAACGCATTCGTCAGGCCCAATTCTCGCAACAGGCTCCTCGGGGATGGCGAACTGAGGTCGAACCAAACCATAACGCATGTACAGGAACTGTAATAACTCTTGGAAACTTTGTCGAGAGCAGCGGTATGAAAAATACGAGAAACAAGAAGGACCCAAACATTGCGAACACAAGGTGTTCAACCAATCTAGGGCATTCCGGTTAAGCGGTTTGCTGGGTTGCCCCCCGCGCCGATAGCCTTTTGAGCCCTGGAAAAACATAGCCGAGAATACTCACTGAAGACTTGGGCTCTGGAAGGCAGCTGGAGGAGTATGGCAGGAGTTGTTTTGGTTTCTTGTGTGTTTCCTCTTGTGCAGCCCCTGCTCGCTGCGCCTGGACAACAGTCAACTTATACTGGGCTGCGCATGACAACAGATGCAGAGACCAGAAAATGCCCACTAACAGACACTTGCCAGCAAAATCCAAATAAAATAGTATATATTAAGAAAATTCGCTATAACGCATATGTGCACATCACATAACTGGTATCCCTCAATGGGAAAAGGCTGGCTACTGCGCACTTCCTTCCAATTCTTGCGCAAGCTCTTCAAGCTCGTCCACTGAGCACGGCTGTAGGTCTTGGGCCTAAATTGCAAACGCACCATTGGAGACAGCATGAACAGATAGGTCCGCAGAATGGACAATGCATCCCCCCACAGCACGAAAGTCAAAACTGTTAATGACGCTGCCCGCAGTGAATGTAAGTTGAGTCTTCTATGCTGTCACCAAATTACCGTCAGCACGCTGAGGCGCTTCTCAACCTCTTGCATTTGTGTGTGTCGTCTTCCGTAGCAAACACGGCAGTCGGCGGCAGTCTGCTGCAAGGAGCTGTGGACTTGGTCAGCCTGAAGAGCGAACCACCCAACAAATTATGCTCGCCAAAATACATACATGCGGGGGGGGAAATCCACACTAATGTCCCTGTACAATAACAAGCACCAGACTCACTGCTTTAAGAGCATTGTAGTAACTCGAGACCTCTTGGGACTGCACTTCCAGTTGCTGCTGCAGGGAGTCAAGCTTCATGCGGATCTTAGAAAGCTTGTCCAAAGCCGTGGAGAGCCTAGGAGAAACCATATATAACACAAAATGGGTGCCACGTACACATATACAATTTCGGTGTCTCCATGCTTCCAAAAGGGCCACCAGCCAGCCAGCAACAAACCGCGTGTGGTCTTACGCCATCGAAGGGTCAGTTTGTAAATCTTCTTGAGAGCTCATCGCTGAAACAGGTTAAAAAGCATACACAGAATATACAAAGTGAACAAAATGCATGAAAACTCAAATGTGGGCTACCATGACAGAGAACCCCCGCCCCACGAATAAGTATGGTGTATCGGGCCCTTCAATCTCTTTCGAGGGAACGTACTAGGCTCTTTCTCGTCATTTGTGTCGACGCTTGCCGTGCGACTAAAGAACCGAGAACATGCGGCTGTGGGGTGGAGATTTTCCTGGCGACCGCCGACTGTGTTCGACGCCTTTTCTTCTGTGCTATCTGCATTAACCGCCGTGTCACCATGCCGTCCGTCTGAGTGGAGTTCACCAAATCCGGATCCGGTTATCGACCGTACGATGTTTGCAGTAGAATTTGTATGCCGGATAGGATGGCCATGCTGCTTCCGAGTGGTTGTACTCCTTGGAGATTCGAAGGCTTCGTCCGCATTGCTAACTGGTAGCCTCTCTGGCATGCCCTTGCCAACACAACTGCTTGAGCCAGGTTCCCTGCTCCGGTCCTTGGAAATGGCCAACATCTGAGCATGCAGCATTTCCTGTTTTTCTTGCTCGAATGCATGGCGTTGCTCTTCTAGGCGTTCTCGCTGCTCCTTCAAGTGTTGTCTTTCCAGCTCCAACTCCTCCCTCTGTTTACTTTGCTCTTTTTCAAGTTCTTCTTGCCTTCGCCGTAGCTCCTTTGCTTCCTTCTGTTGCTGTTCTTGCTGCGCCCGGAGTTTCTCCAGTTCATCATTGCTTACGGCCCTGCTTGGAACTGCAGATAAAGGGCTTTTACCACGCACCGGATCATGCGGTGATGCAGCAGGAAGAGATGAGGGGACGCCGGCTGGTCTTCCATGGGAATATCTTTCCTGATATTTTTCGTCTGTTGTAAGCGGATAGCCCGTCGTCGGGTGGGCACCTATTTGCTCAGAAATCTGCGGCTGGTGAGCAGGAGGCCAGTCGTTGCAAGAAACTGTTTGCACTCGCGGTGTCTGCAGTCCCTCAACAGTGTAAGCCGTTTGCATTGTTGGAATTGAAGCTTTGTTCCCTTGGTGCTCGAAATAGCTGGTTGGGGTAATGATGTTCTCACCCACTTCGTACCGTATGCGGCTCGGCGACTCTACACGGACAGTGTTTCCGCCACCTGGGCCATAGCCAGGGTAGGGGCCCAGAGGAGTCGACAGGATACGCATTGGCGAAGCTGCTACGTAGTTTCCCTGTGGAAAAGGTACTACTGGGAGCCCTGCCTGGAATCGTGGGCTTGGAACTTCAAGAGAAGAATACGTGTCCCCATGCCGTTCAACTGGGGCGCCTCCTGGCTGTCCAGCCAATCCCAATGCCGGCAAACAAAGGGCGCATCTGCATCCTGGCCTGTGAATAAAAGTGCGAATCGCCGACCTCGATTCCTCTTGTGCTACCGAAACCGGCTCCCCGCATGCCCATGGTCTCCGCGGCCTCGGCATAGTGTTGGACTGTACTCCGCTTTTCTCCCTGGCTTTGCACTGTGAAATCTTTGCTGTTGAGGCACTGCTACTCTCTACAGGAGAAGATTCACTTCTTGGCAATGATGCGTTGGGTTCGAAAAGGGGGAAGTCAAGTACTTCCTGCAATGAAAGTTTGTTCCACAGGAGCCACTTGGCTCGATGCGCTGGTGGCGCCAATTGGGTTTCTCCAGACGAAGCACTCCTGAAACTCTCCTGAGTAAAGTAACCCTCCTTCGGGAGTGAATATTTCAGATCAGGGTGCTCCTTCCTGATGGGTCCTGACGAACTTGAAGAATAAAAGGGTCGTCCACCTTCTTCGACTGGTCGCCTCAGCTGCAGAGTCCACAAAGATGAGGCAGACATAAAATTACCACAAAAAATTGTTGGGGGCACCGTGCAAGCCAATGTAGGCTTCTGAAGCGCTAGTCGCCTTGCCATCATTTCATTATATGCAACTGCAGTAGGATGACCCCGTAGCGCATTTGCAGTGTCTGATGCAGAAACGCTTGGATCGCCAGCCACAGAGGGCTTCCTATCTCCTGCCCTCCCCAATAGCAGTTTTAGCTTTTCACTCCTTAAGCGGTTTGCAAACATTCGTCTGCCTTTGCCCTGAGGTTGCTTATGCAGAGCGACGTCCACGGCACTCTCCAGAATACGGTTTGTTGTCTCCATGTCCACAGGCTTCGAAGCCCCCCAAGTCATGGAGTTGGCTAACGTTGGCTCTGACGGGGCTGCCGGCGGTGATGAGAAATGAGTTCCTTTGTGAGTCATTTGCAATTCCAACCTTTCAAGCCTTCGACAACGGGAAAGCTCGTACTCATTGGGAGTCCTAGCGTTTCTATAGTCTGCCAGAAGATCCCCGCAAGAATACCATCGAGTGTGGCGCCTACTCCCACACTCGATATCAGCGGGTGTGTCAGAAAAGCTCCTTGTTTCTGGGGAATCCGTTGTCTCATTCAGATTTGTGTTTTCACAAGTCACTACAGACGGCCCACAACAACAGCCCGTCTGACGGTTTTGTGGTTCTTCAGAGCTGACGTGCCTCTGCGCTGCTCCACGTCTCCCTCCGTCGTAATCCCCCAAACCCCTAGGCTCGGTGGGCTGAAAAGCTCCATATATTGAGTAACGCCTATCTCCTTCAGATGCGGGAGACTGCTGATGAAAGACCTCCCTAAGAGGAAACGAAGGCGGAAGATTTTCTGCAGCTGATAAAGAGCTTTCGAATGCTTCAGTGTCCGTACTGCGGGGGCCAGGCGAATCGAATGCATATTCAGCCGGTGTTCCGAATACGTCGGGGACGGGCAAATCGTGATTTTGTACTCGATGCACACTCATATACGCCGGCGAGGAAAGTCCGGTAAATGTACTGCCGCGCCTCCTTAAACAATGAGCCCCAGACTCCAGTTCAACCTGCTTACTAGCTGCAAACAGATCGCTACATAGCCTTCGGGATTCATGAGGCAGCTGCAACCGTCCACTGTGGCGCCGTAGAGCTGAATATCTACTACCAAACCTGTGGTGCATTGTCAGCGCTAGCTGGTTCTTGCACAGATGGCTCCCGTTGCGGTTGTTTCTGTTGCCGCTGCTCAAGTACCGCTTCTTAGAGCTGTCGACGGCTCGGGTGTGTCCACCATCTGCATCCTCTATGGGACGACACTCTTCTGCAATAGCCCGCTCTGGCAAACTAGTACCCCGAAGTGACAGTGCAGCGCCAGGAGTCCCGAAGGGACTATTAAAGCCATCCTCTTCTGCGTTCGACAGTCGCTCGCCAATATATCTCCCGCGTAAGCGTTCTCGTAAACGGCTCTCCAGATATTGCTTATGTATTCCAGCTTCTTCGTTGGAGTCCGAAACAATGTCTGCTATGGAAGGACTCCCTTCAAGGTCACGAGAAGCAAGCTGATCGTTGTCAGCTTCTTTCCCTTTCTGATAGGCTCCAATAGACCCCTGCACTTCAGTATGGACGTCAGGGGGCAGGGGTGCTTGGCGGGTCTGGTCCTGTGCAGCACCGGCCAAACCCAACTCCACTGCTCCCTTGCGCCGGGTACGATGCGCCACTTCCTTGCATTGAGGGGCGCTGGTTCGGGGGTCCTGTGAAGTAAACACTGGGTGGGTTAAAGAAGAAAGCGCAGAGAAGAGAACAAATGGAGGAAACGGGCAATCAGTCGGCAGCTGCTGCGAAACAAGAACTGCCTGGGAACTGGAAGCAGAAAGCTTACTGCGGGTGGGTGATGAAGAACGCGCGCCTTCATTCACCGCCTGCCGTTGGCCACCCTCTTGGTTTGCTAATCCCTCAGTGAGCGTATGCAGCAAAGTGGTCTCTTTCTCGTTTGTGCAGGGAGGTGATGCCTGCGAAAAAGTCTTCGTCGTCTCATTGGAGGGTTTGTTCGCCTTTTCGTCCTCAATGATATCCCGCGCCAAAGTTCGCCACGCACTGGATGGCGACTGGGTTGGTACCCGTTCCTGGATCTCTACTTGTCGTGGGTCAGCGTCTTCCCCCCACCCAATGGATTTGCTAGGAAACTCCATGCAGGAACTCCACGTCTCGTAGACACTGGAATCCATGCTGATATTAGTGGGAATATTCTCGCCGCTCTGGTCACTCCCTTCGCTGCAGCAACTGCTACAGCTGCTCCGGCTCCGGATTCTGTCAAGAGATTCACTGCCACTGCTACAGACTTCATGGCCGTTGCTGCTCCCGTTACTGGACTCCTCGCTGCTGCTCCTACTACCAATGTAGTATTGTTCAGTAGGCATGTGGACACAACAGAACTGTGCACCTCCACTTGGTCCACTGCCGCTTTTGGCAGTGCTGTCATGCCTACCGTCCCAGCCATCAAGTCTGTGGGAGCAGGTATATTGAGATGCGGCACTATCTGGGTTCGTCGAGATTGATGGACTATCAAAATGATCAGATGCATCTTGGAAGCTATGGGCGCCCTCTGCAGCCTCCCGACCTTCACTCGAACTGACACCCGGCTCGTCATCTCTTGTATCGAGGTCCTTCCCGCCAACCGCACCCGACACATCCTGGAAACTTCCTTCGTCATCCACAGTTTCCGGCGCTAAGCCTAAAACACTCCTAGATGATGTCCCAGGCTCTGCAGCACTTGCTGGAGGCGATCCCAGAACTGCCTGGTGCTCCTGCGTATCTCCATAAGAGCCTTTCCCCTGGCTCTCACGCGGTAGCTCATCGATTGGCTTCCCAGCCTCCATTGCCGCAACGTCAGACGCTCCCTTGAGATCTTCGGCGGTCTCCACCACCGGCGCCGGTACATGCCTCAGAACGGAGAGAAAGCTACTCCATAATGACTCATCATCTCCTTTCACGCGCACTGCAGAAGCGCCTTGTCCTGAAAAGTCCTTCTGTGTATCATCAGTAAAGCTTTCCTCGCTACTGTCACTCGACGCCTGGCTCGTCAGCTCTACAGCATCCCCTCCAGCCCCGTCGCGCGCATCCTGGAAACCTTCCACGGCCTCTGCCGTCCCCCGCTGGACGCTCAAACTGCTGCCCGGTGTTGCCCCAGCTTCAGAGGCACTGCCGGGAGAGGAACCCCGACGTACCTGGTCCTCGTCTCTATCATCTGAAGGGCTCTGCACCTCGCTGCCACTCGACGCCTGACAGTTCAGCTCTCCGCGTGCCCCGCCTGCCACGTCAGATGCATCTTGGAAGCTATGGGCGCCCTCTGCAGCCTCCCGACCTTCACTCGAACTGACACCCGGCTCGTCATCTCTTGTATCGAGGTCCTTCCCGCCAACCGCACCCGACACATCCTGGAAACTTCCTTCGTCATCCACAGTTTCCGGCGCTAAGCCTAAAACACTCCTAGATGATGTCCCAGGCTCTGCAGCACTTGCTGGAGGCGATCCCAGAACTGCCTGGTGCTCCTGCGTATCTCCATAAGAGCCTTTCCCCTGGCTCTCACGCGGTAGCTCATCGATTGGCTTCCCAGCCTCCATTGCCGCAACGTCAGACGCTCCCTTGGGATCTTCGGCGGTCTCCACCACCGGCGCCGGTACATGCCTCAGAACGGAGAGAAAGCTACTCCATAATGACTCATCATCTCCTTTCACGCGCACTGTAGAAGCGCCTTGTCCTGAAAAGTCCTTCTGTGTATCATCAGTAAAGCTTTCCTCGCTACTGTCACTCGACGCCTGGCTCGTCAGCTCTACAGCATCCCCTCCAGCCCCGTCGCGCGCATCCTGGAAACCTTCCACGGCCTCTGCCGTCCCCCGCTGGACGCTCAAACTGCTGCCCGGTGTTGCCCCAGCTTCAGAGGCACTGCCGGGAGAGGAACCCCGACGTACCTGGTCCTCGTCTCTATCATCTGAAGGGCTCTGCACCTCGCTGCCACTCGACGCCTGACAGTTCAGCTCTCCGCGTGCCCCGCCTGCCATGTCAGGTGCATCCCAAAAGCTTTTATCGCCCTCTGCAGCCTCCCGACTTTCAGTCGAACTGGCTCCAGGCATGTCACCTTTCGTATGTAGGGTCCTCCCGCCAACCACATCCGACGCATCCTGGAAAAATTCCAATGTCGCTTCTTCCTCTCTTGCCGGACTCACACTACTGCACGGTGTTGAGCTAGCGTCATCCGCAGTGCGCGGGAACGAGCCCTGGCCTGCCTGCTCCTTGTGTGTATCTTCCGAATAACTCTTCGCCTTGCTGTCACTGGACACCTGACGCTTCAACTCTCCAGTCTCCCCGCCTGCCACGTCAGATGCATCTCGGAAGCTTTCGTATCCATCCGGAGACTCCCTAGTGTCACTCAAAGTGACATTCAGCATCTTAGCCCTCGCGTCTGTAGCATTCTCTCCAGCCAGGTCGGACGCATCCTGGAAACGGCTCCCGGCCTCTTCATCCACCCCCTCGATAATCAAACTGCTGTAAGGTGTTACGCCAGCCCCATAAGCAGGTCCAGAAGATGGGCCCTGACCTCCCTGATCCTTTTGCGTTCCACAGGATGCCTCACTGCACCTCGACGCCTGACGCCCCAGCTCTCCAGGCCCCCCTATAACCACCGCAAACGCATCATCGCAGTTCGCTACCCCTGTCACAACCTCCGGTAGGACACTCAAACAGTCACACGGAACCTCAGGCCTCGCCTCTGCAGCCTGCCCGCCAGCCACATCCGACGCATCCTGGAAAAATTCCAATGTCGCTTCTTCCTCTCTTGCCGGAGGACTCACACTACTGCACGGTGTTGAGCTAGCGTCATCCGCAGTGCGCGGGAACGAGCCCTGGCCTGCCTGCTCCTTGTGTGTATCTTCCGAATAACTCTTCGCCTTGCTGTCACTGGACACCTGACGCTTCAACTCTCCAGTCTCCCCGCCTGCCACGTCAGATGCATCTCGGAAGCTTTCGTATCCATCCGGAGACTCCCTAGTGTCACTCAAAGTGACATTCAGCATCTTAGCCCTCGCGTCTGTAGCATTCTCTCCAGCCAGGTCGGACGCATCCTGGAAACGGCTCCCGGCCTCTCCATCGACCCCCTCGATAATCAAACTGCTGTAAGGTGTTGCGCCAGCCGCGCAAGCAGTTTCGGAAGAAGCGTCATGACCTCCCTGATCTTTTTGTGTATTATCCGAGGAGGGTTCCGCTGCAGTCCCACTCGACGCCTGACCCCGCAACCCTCCAGGTATTTCGCCAGCCACGCGAGACGCATCTTGGAACCTTCCGTCCCCGTCCGCAGCATCCGGAGGATTACTCAAACTGATGCAGGGTGATACGCCGGCCTCATTGGCAGTGCGGGGAGACGAGCCCTGACTTGGCTGGTCCTCTCGGATATCGTCCGTGCAGCACTTTGCCTCATTTCCACTCAACCCCTGACGCCGCAGGTACCCAGTTTCCTTGGCAGCCACGTCATATGCATCTCTGAAGCTTCCCTCCCCCTCCGCCGCCTCCAGAGGGACACTCAAATTGCTACAAGTTACACCAGCCTCACAAGCAGTGCCCCGCGAAGAGCCCTGACCTTCCCGATGGTCTTGTGTATCACCAGTAGGGATATGCACCTTAGTGGTATTCAACGTCTGACTCTTCAGCTCCCGAGCCTCCCACCCAGCAGTGTCGGACCCAGCGTGAATGCTTTGTGCGGCCTGTCCAGCGTCCGGAGAAGAGTTGTTGGCCAGTAAGGATCTACCCACTTGGTGACCACTGGCTCGAGAACTTTTCTGACAAGCCTGGCCCTTTGAGAAGGAGCTGGTCAAACGCAGCAGGTTGGCACGGTGCACGGGGGAAGGGTGTAGAGTGTGGGATTGATATGTCTGTTCCTTTACTGGATAGCTGCATGACATGCATGCAGCTCCACCTGGCTCACGACGTCCTGGAAAGGAGCACGTTCCAAACCGGGAAGCCATCTCGACAAATGACTGCTGTAGCGTCCGTCTGGTTGTGTGGCGGTTCCTGCGTCTCACCTTGCCACACTCGGGATCCGACTCAACACCGCCTGTCTGCAGTTCCTCCGCTAGGTGTGCAATGCTGCAAACAGTTCCCCTGGCGAAGTCTGTCCTTCCTTGCTGCGATTTAACCTCACGGCCCTCTCCAGCTGGAGCCACTTTTCTGCTGTGTGGAGGAGAAAAAGCCCCCAGATATTCTGGTAATGCTTGAACGCCCTCCATGGAGACCCCACGACTGGAAGAGCCCTTCTCTTGCCAGTCGTCAGCAAAGGCGTACGATGCTGACCTCAGATTATCATGTTCCAGGAATTCTAAGGCGTCAGCGTCGTGCTTGTTTATGTCTTCCTGCGTCACTAAAACTTCTGCTCCTTCAGGTTCTGCAATTGGGAGTGTATGCGCCTTTGCTTGCTTGTCATCAACCCTTTTCTCCCTGGCAGATTCAGCTACACTTCCCTGCTGAGCATCTGCCTTTCCAACTGCTGGCAACTGTGCAGTGCAGGTATCAAACTTGGAATCATCTTCCGTGTTACTTCGGCAGTCGCTACTTTCCCCGAGAGCGTCCTGGGAACAGCCGGCCTCTACCGACGCTGCACCGGATAAGCGTCCATCAAGAAATAATAATTGAGAACCTCCACCTTCCTGAGGGAAGCCGCCGTGCCTACCGCTTCTGCGAGTGCCTGAGGAAGGGTGAGCTGCAAGGGCCTTCATAGAGTGGTGCAATGCCTTCTGGCCGTCTTCCCCTTCTCCATTATTGGAAAGGCTCCTACAGACCCATCTAGAAGACATCAAGGCTGCCCCACCGTGGAGAGAAGAGGCTGCTTTTGAGGCAGTACGCGCAAGCAATGGAAGGGACAGAGACCTTAAAGAAACAGGCGAAGTTTCCACCGATGCTCCGGTACACCTCTCAGGGGATGACCGCAGTCTTCCTTCGTTCTCCAGATCAACTCGAAGGAACGCGGTGTGCATGCGCGAGCCGCTGGAGGGAGACCCACGATGACGGGACCCAATAACGAAGCCATCGTCGGATTGAGGGCTGGACGTCCCAGTGATGAAGGACACCTCCTTCTCCTCTGAGCCGGCTGGTAAGCTAAGTGCTTCGCTGCAAGCGCTGAGGTATTCCTCACTTCGCAGGGAGACCCAGTCGCTGACTGCGGCTGGGGAGCGGGCACCGCTGGTGTTATTTCTACATAATCCTCCCAGGGAGAGCCAACAAGTTCCGCATGAATGCACAGAAGACGAGCTGGCTCGCAAACGACTCCTGCCTCTGCTCGGGCTGCTCGACAGACATCGGCGTGCTGCGGTTCGCGGAGGCCTGTTGACTGCCGGGCTTGTAGGCATATCATCAAGGGACTGTGGCACTCCGTCCTTGACTCCATCTGCACTCCTTATATGACTTTCCACACCCGCTGATTGAGCCTCCTCCGCAAATGACAACGAAGGAGAAACGCTGGAAAACCCTGACTTCTCACTTTGAGTGCATTCACTTGAGGAACTTCCGGTGGGGTTCCCTCCAGTGTGCCTCCACCACAGCATGGCAGAGTATGTGCCCTCATCTGGAGTTATGTATATTCTCTTCTTTGTTCCCTCTTCTTGTAGTCATTGCACTGGTCGAAAGTGCTCTGCTATCTGCACCACTGTTTAACTGATTAACTGAAAATGAGGGGGCTACGAGGGCTACTACTGGAGATACGCTGAAGTACATAAATACCCACCGCTAAGGGCGAATGCGTAGACCAATATATGAACAGAAGAGACGGTTTGCTTTTGCACACGCCTTGTCCAGCCTCCTTCGGAGAACTTCGGGTAAGAACCTGCAACAGATAGCAGAGGGAAAATGCAACTCGTTTCAGACGAAAAAGCCCTTGTGTGTAAAGAATCTGTGAAGAAAAAGGTAATGGGGGACAAACTTGCTCCTCACTGAAGGCGAAGCGTTTTAATCACGTAAGCACTGCTGCTGCAGCTCCACGCGAAGCACCACGGGAGGCTTTCTCATGGAGCATACCCAGCTGTATTATTATTAAATGAACGCAGAACAGGAGTCAACCTATACCTCAGTGTAAGAGGAATATTCAGTAGCGGAGTATGAGTGGTTGCTTCCACGACTCTGTAGATATGCGCGTCGAGGAACTCACTACGTCTACCTACCTACGCCGGAGGGCTACAGATGCGCATGAAGGCTCACGAGCTTCTTCGATGTCTTTTATACCTTCATATAGTTAGATTCTTACCGCAACGCAACCGTGAAATCCCACAAGTGCAAGTCTCCTCCACTTTGCTAGTCGAGAGGCTACCGTCCGTCTCGATTCGCCTGACTCGCTCAGCTGTCCCTTGAAGGAGAGGGGCAAAACCGGAAGACCTCCAGGGCAAAAACCAAGTAACTTTAGGTAACTGTATTGCTCACCATGAAATCCCTCAAAAACTGCAACAAAAAAACCTTTCTGGCTCTGGCTCACCGCTCACTGCCTCCCGCACAACAGCAGTCCCAGTGGGCAGACCGTCATCAGCAAAGGAGAGCTGCGGAGAATGAACAGGAGTATAGTTACTCATTGGTGAGTAGTATCAGTGTCTTTTTTTCTACAGTGTACTAGTGTTTGTTGCTAGCTCCGGAAAGGCAAAGCGCCTGTGCAAAACTCGCCGAAACTAACGCACACCGATGCGGCGTAAATAGCGTGCAGGCGCGAAGGGTACTGATTCATCAAGCATCTCTCCCAAAGCAATATATCCAATACGTGATTTGGCGATTTGATTCACACAGACCTATCGTGAATAAAGGGATGATGTGTAGTGCATTTATCTTGAGGCCCGCTAATATCCGACGATTAAAAGCATATGACGATTGAACACATTGGGCTATTGAGGTACCTTCCATGTGTGACTGATTTCGGGAAATGCTTAGGGGTAATTTGTGTTTCACTGAAAGTGCTGGAGAAGAATGCTGCTGCTGAAGAGGGATATGGAATGGGGGCATGAGCTTTACAATTCTCGTGTAGTGTCTTCTGCTCATTTAATGAATGGGCGCAATGAAGCACTGCGGAAAGGTGTTTTGAACGAGTAGTATTCATACCGAATTTACAAGTGAATGGAGTACAAACAGAATCTAGAGGAGCAGATTCGTTGGTTATTCACCTGTAGTAGATGATGCATGCGCACGACTCGACCGAAGTGTTGGTGACTAGCCGTTGCAGGTTACCTCCTCGGCTTCGCAAAATAATTGCGACAAAGTCCTCAAGCCGTGCAAATCATATGGAACGCAAGGACAGACGACTAACTGGTTCTATATCTCGCGCAATATATGTTGTTGGCTCGTGCTCGCTAGCTCTTTCGCGCGTGTGCTCTTTGCTGTGAAAGACTGCTTTTCGTCCGCATCCTAACCAACATGCCCCATGGTGTTCATCAGAACTCAAAACGTATTGGCAGCTACAAAGAGAAGGGTCACCATTAGCGAGGGATGGCTGGGATCAGAAACACAGCCGAACCACATTCTATTGCAGTTCGTTGACAAGAAGCCAATATCCCTCGTCAACCTATAGGGGAGCACGCTGCTTGGACGAACTCGGCGAGGAAGATGTGGAGGCCAGTCGTGAGTTGAATCACCTTGTGCTGCAACTCGTGGTGCGAAAACAAGGGCCCACAGGACAGGGAACAAAAACCCCCCTCTCATGCTCAAACAGTGTAATAATTGATCTAGTAGCCAACACGCCTAAAAGAACCGGCGCATGCGGTTAAATCTGGAAAGCCGTGCACCACCTGTTACTCCTGACTCCCTGAACAGCAGGGGATTATGTGTAGAGATGTTGCGTCCAGAGGACAGCTTCCCTTGGTGCTTTTACAAATGTTGTTGGCATAGTGAGGGACTCTCCTGGTACACCTCACACGCTGAACTAGGCTGCTATCTCCCTCCCTCATCTGGCTGCGTGAGCTGGATGTACGAGGGAATGGCATGCAACGAAAGAGATCTACCTTTTTATTTCGTCAGTTGTACAGGGAACTGGAACGGGGCAGGAATATTAAACTAGCTTTGTTTCCTTCATTTCCTTGTGATACGGCGCAATACACCGCACCTCCACAAAGCCTGCCGATAAAAAAAAAATTGTGGACATGCTCAGCATGAGATATGGGGGAAGGTTGTACAAGCTGGACGAGATATGATTCTGCTTCAAGACATACATCCCCATATCGCGCCATCATCATGAGCACTTATTCTTCCTTTAGCATCACTGTAGATGATATGTCTTGGTGTCTGTGCTTGCGCACGAACTCCGCATCCTCTGTGGGAAGTTTGTGTTGAAACGCGTCAACTTTGTTTCCGTCTGGAGTGGCAAATTGAACAAGCCCTTCGAAGATAAGTGCGATTCTGTACAAACCTAAGGTGTTCTTAAGGTCTTTGATATCTGTCAAGACCAACAATTCTGGCAGAGCCTGCAGAGCGACAAAAGAACTTGTAGGTGTATACGAGAGTGCGCTCGCTTGCTTGCTGGCATCAATTCAACTGGCTATTGTACAACAGGACACTGAACGTACCCGCGGCTTCGATTCTGCGACGTGTTGGAGGGCTTCGTATACAGTCTTGCACGAAGAATCTGAGAAAGCGGCAAAACGGAGAGAGTTCTTCAGAGGAAGGCCTACGTAGGGAGACTCCATACAAGGGCATTCGCAAATAAGCTAAAATGTAGTAAGATCCATGAATGTTGGCGTACTGTCCGCATTTTCTTCAGTATCGCATTTAAGGTCCAAATGGTGGTTCTGGGGTGGAGCAGTACCTCCGCTGCCTGTTGCACGCTCCATGGCGTGCTTTTTGGCAAGTTGTCGAGGATGCTGTGCAATGCGCAGTCGCAAAAGGCATTGTAGGCTTGATATAAAGCTAGAGCAAAGTGCAGTCGGCTACAGGAAGTGTCTGTTCTCATTAGAACGTCAGGCTATTGAGCCCTCTGTCAGTTCTACGTAACCATCTATGATGGTGCAGCGTTTAGATGCAGAAGCGCTTTTGTATCCAAGGTAAAGTGCAAATGATAGTCGAGATCTGGTTCTTACCTGCAACATGTTTAGTATCTCAGAGCCTAGGGCTTCGGGTTTGCGGCATTCTCCATCGAATCCCAAAATCATGTGGTCCTTCGCTGCTTGTGGATGCGGTGATTTCTGCCCTTTTGGCTGTCCACCTTCGGCTTCAAATTCCTCTTTGCGCATAATGGACTCAATCGACATGTAATGGCATTGTGCGGCTTGGGTTTCAAGCTTAAAACATTCAGGGTCAGCGCAAGTAATCGTTGCCTAAAACACAAGAGCGCGTCATTCCAGGAGCCAGATGTTTGTTCAAATTGTGGCAAAGCTGACTGCCTTGTCAGGACAGGAGCCTTCGGTTTTGCAAGTCCACTCTCCATGGAATTGCGACATCTTACTAGCACACCTCATGAGCAAGGCTTTCAAATCCAGATAGGCACGTCTCGCGCTTGTCTTCTTCGTAGAAGGGCAGTACCCACATGTTGCTCAATTGCTGGGTCAACAGTAAGTCCTGAAAGCCAAGAGCAGACCACATCCACCAGCCTGCAGCCAAATACACCTATTCGAAACTAGTGATTAGCTTTTCAAGTAATGGAAGTGTGTATCGCTTCATTTAGGTATTCTTTGGCAGCACACAGAGAGAATAGCTATGTCTTCACCTCCTGAGTAGCAACGTCCGAGACTGTCTTGTCTTTCAGAGCGCCTTTTTGAGCCATCTCCTTCCTTGCCTCTTCTTTAAGTTCCTCTTCAGCTGCTACCGTCTTTTCTAAGCACAGAGAACACACAACAAAACACGCGTTCCACAACTGCTGTTATCAAGCCCACCACTCATTGGTAGCAAATCCAATTGGAAGGGACTGTGAGAGCAGCGAAATCGTCCTCTGAATGGACTGCGTGCATGCTGCGCTCTCCCCAGAATCAAGCCGTATACTGTGATGGCTACTCATTTGCGGCTGCAGGGAAAAGCAGGGTATTCATTCTGCTAAATTTGGCGGAACAAAATTTCGATTCGGGGAAGCTTACCATGCAAGTCGACAATTGTCACTAGCCTTCCGTAAAGTTCTTTGCCTTTCGCGGCACTGAGTAGGGGGCGAAGTCGGTTAATTAGGGAGTTAAACTCCACCTCGTGGCTGACCTCTGCTGGCCTGTTGACATGTTTGTGTGTTTTCTCCTCTGCCTCCTCATGTACGCTGCCACCTGCCGTATGGTCAAGTTCGTGTGGCTTTGTCTTGTCTTGTTCGCTGACCCCTCCTGCCGTACGGCCGGGTTCCTGTAAATTCGTCTTTTCGTGCTCTTTGGTCTCTTCTCCCTGATGGCCAGGTTGGTGTGGCTTCGTCTTCTTATGGTCGGCGACTCCTTCTTCTGCAGATCCAGATTCGTGCAAAGTTTTCCCTACCTCCTCGTCCACTTTGTGAGTTGCTGTTTCCGAGGTTTCGCTGTCACTTTGTTCATGGCCTTTGCTGTGGGAAGAATTCTCTCCCCCACTTGCTTGGCTTCCTTCTGAATTTGTTGCCGACGCTTTGAAATCTTTCTCAGGGTTTGCTTTCGCTTCTCTCTTAGATGCAGTAGAGGCTGCCTGACTTTCCACACTGACGTGTGGGAGAGCTCGAGGGGATTCTTTGTGTTTCTCTAGATGGGAGTCACCAGACGACGCCGAGGATCCCCCTAATTCTTGGGACTCATTAGATTCGGAATGTTCAAGATCCGATTGCCGCTGCAGAAAGGATTCCCTTGGTACAGGCTCTGGAGCTCCAACAGCCCCGCGGAGCACAGTACCATCTTGTTGGAGAACCCCATGAAGAAGAAGTCGGCGTCTCTGCAAGCGAGAAACGTCTGATAAGTGTGGGTTTGCTTGCTGAGTGGCGGAGCTTGTAGTGACTGCAACAGCTGAACCAAACTGAGGGCGCGCCCCTTCAGAAAGGGCAGCGACAACATTGCGCCCACCGTAAACGAGGCTAAAGTATGCCAATAGAATCGCGCATATTCTAACCATCTTCGTTTTTAAGGGCGCGGCAGAGGGAAGGAGTCCTCGGCAAGCGGCGGACATGAGTCTCCCAGTTGCGAGTTAGCTCATTGGGCTTTGGAGCAACCGATTTTGAATGGGCCTCTTGGTCCGAAGAGAAAGTGGAAGGGAGCTTAACTAAAACTAGAAGAATATAATCAGTATATTTCCATAAGAACTCCCAAGCATATTTGCACATTGGGTCATGTGTCAAGCGAGGGCTCCTGTCATTGTCGGCATGCTCGCGGGCTCGTCGGCACCAATGATCATCATGGTCTGTCCTACGCATTAGCTCGGAATCTTACACCTCTCCTAAACCCTTCAGTTCTTTTTACCATCTTAGCTGATAAATTAGAACAAAGTTTCTTTTGAGGCCTACCAACAACCTAGCCATACCCGCCACTGCCGATTGGGCCTGTGGACCTCCGCGCAGAGAGGGACGGTGCTAGGCCCCTCAAGACAAAGTACTTCGAGTCAAGAATCCATCTAAGCACTACAGACAACCAAAAAAGGAGAATTGGATTTTTGTGCCTTAAGGAATGCTAATTTTAACAGCCATCACAAATTATTGGCAATGCTCCTGCCCGGTCCGTCACCATCCAAAAAAATACAGGCGCGTGCAGCTGTCTCCGCCGGCACTTGATAGCGTTACAGAGGATTTGGTGGCCTTTCATACTGAGGGAAACCGAAATAAACTCGCGAGGCAACTGATTAACTGGGCTCCATCCCTATGCATTTAGCAGGGCAGGGGCCATCCGGCATCGATAGATCGCCTCGTAATGACTTGCTGAAAATTCATCAACATTCGATCTTCTGCTACTTAATAGAATAATATATGGCTGTAGACAATTAAATGCCGCTGAAGGGGTATCCACCACATGTGGTGAAAACAGCCCGTCCCTTGCTCATTTGTCGGGCAGCCAAGAAAAATCATCTTGGCAGGAAGTTTACACATCAACCGTACTTTCAAACACAAACTAAAAACAAGTGGTCTCCTTGTTCTGCATATCTTCGTTTGGAAGGCAAGTTAACAGGAGTAATTCCTGCCGCAAAAAATCTCATTTACCCTTGCCCACAGATGCTGTTACGGGTGTGGCATATCCCTCTTACGCACTTCCCTCACACAGCATCAGGTGCCCTCCACGATGAAGTATGCCATCCAAACGCAGTATTATGCGTTGGGATGACAGAGTTCATGCAGTCCCTCTGGAGGTGCGACGATAGCGCCTCCCGCAGGCAGAGATGGAGGATAACTGTCTTCTTTATCTTTTCTGCCAATAAACCTTGAGGCGCCCTCTGAAGAGGAACTGCTGCTTGGAAGTTCCAGAGGGTGGATACATCCAACGGGTGTTTCTGTACCTATGCAACTTCTGAAGGCATCCGCGCGGGTACAGTTGCGTCCAGGGCTTGTCGTTTTTGTCAAATCCTCCTTGTGATGCACAAACAAAGGAACGCCATCTCGAGTATCAGACAAGTCATCACACTGGCATTTTCGTTGGTTGCAGTCTCTGACAGAGCATGCCTGGGCCTCCTCTGTGGCTTTTTCGCTCTGGTGGGTTGCGCAAGTGCGTGACACTGTCTGAGCGTCCGATAAAGGACAACCAATGCCGACGGGTCTTCCCTGTAACTCATCAGCAGTCGACTGCATTGAAGACGAAAGTGATAGCTTCATGACCATGCGAAATTCTTTGTTGAGCTCCGAATTCAAACGGGAATGTGAGTGGAGACACCGACACTCCTGTTTGCTCGGAGCATAGTCCTTGCGATTTACGACGTCACCACAACCGGCATCGGAATTTACGGTAGCGTCGGCTGTTCTCGTATACGGTAGCTTGGCGACGGCACCAACACTTCGCACTTTGTTCAAGCGTCCTATCAACGGGGATCGACTAGTGGAGCAAAAGACGGAGGCACCTGACAGAGCATGAAGGCATGCATGCAACTTCGTAGCTATTCAGCTACTCTGCCTTTAACGGCCCTTCACTTGAGAAAGCGGGTTCATATGAAGTGGATTACCTTGTGGATATTGAAGGATTTCCCTGAAAGCCTCCACAGTTGCCACCGTGGCGCGGCCACAAGCTTCACCCACCGCCCAAGAGTCTACCGCCTCGCGCACTGTTGGTGAAACTGTGTGTCCGTTAAGTTGTGTAAGATTTTTGCAACAAATAAGCGCGAAGCCCTCAGCCTGAAAAACACGACCGCTAAGTGTTACACAGTTATCAGTTATAGGTCATAGCTGACGCGTGTAGGGCAGACCAAACGGAGGTGTGAGGATGAAGCTTACAACGTTACCAAAATTACATAGAGGGTTCTGCCTTAAATCCAATATCTCGAGGGACTTGAATGTGCTCAATGGAGCGAGGCCTTTAAATTCGCTGAGCCAAACCAACGAAAACACCAAGAAGGTGGGGTCAATATCACTTAATCGACGCTTTACGCTCAGCTTTACTCTAAATCTACAATTTCCCTCTCGAATTCATTTCTACTGGTGTGTAACCACGGGCGTTTTAGGCAACATTGCACAAGTGCTGGAAGGCACGGGCTACAGCAGAAGAGAGAGAGCACTGTCTTTGTTCTCCTGGCTGCACACATTTATCTCATGCTTCACAAGCACCAGAGCGTACCTTATTTGGTTCCTAGCGAGATTCAGCTCACGCAGTGTGAAGCGTAGGGGGGTATTGGACAAACTTCTGCGGGGACAACAGCATCCTTGCCCTCGACAACCTTCGTCATGTGAGGTTTTCACAGTGGACAGAGAAGCTACTTGCCACGCACGAGCACGGTTGTCAATACACTGCGCAGCATCTCTTTAGTCGCATGCCAAAGTATTCCCCCTTACACTATGTCTGTGATGTGGTTGCCGCTAATATCCAACTGGAGAAGTCGGAAATGCGAACCAAAGTTTGTGACGGTGCTGATGCGGCAGTTGCTAGCTCGCAGTGTTTGCAGATGTGGGAACGGTAATGTGTGCCCATCCAGAGAGACCAGCAGGTTGCCACTCAAGTCAAGATGCGTCAGGCATTCAAAATCTAGAGCCGCAACTTCGCCGAGGGAGAGCTCTATCTGCATCCGTACAGTGAACGAATCACAAAGGTTCCCAGTGGAGCCCTTGAGGGCAAAACAAGAGCACACCTGCGCCTATGCAGAGGGTGTATGGTGAATAATCTCCACTTACTTTCCTGATGCTACTATTGGAGAGATCTAAGGCTTTCCAGTTGCGAGTGGAGTTGCCATCAGCAAGAAGAAGGGCTTTCAGCTTGGCAGCATTCAGGATAGGGACGACACTGACTCCTCTAGCACTTTGTAAAATGGCCCCTACAGAAGGAACCTTTTTGTGAGGGAACAGCCGCCTTCCAGACGAAGACATTTCTGTTACCCTAGTGGTCCATTGCATGGGCGGAATAGCAGCGAGGTTTCGTCGTAGCAACTCCGAGCCAAATCTGAAAATTACCTGCTACAAGCTCTTGGTAGCATTTCCAAAATAGGATTTCGAGACTGGCAGTGCGGGGAACAGAATATGAGGAAAGCGGTTCGGTCGGGGCCGAACGCTTTATGTCTGGCGAGGTGGGCTGAGAGGACTGCAACTCCGCCCGTCATACCCCCAAAGTGCAAGGCATTGCAACTTGAAGTAATACTATATTTGATGCTAATTATTGGAGAGACATGAAGGGCAGACCCAGTAGCAACAATGATGGCGGCTTCGTGAACCAGCACCCGCCGCCGAGCAGCGGGCCAGACTGTAGGGTTACGCGAGCTTTTGCGGGTTTTATCGTGCGCTTTTCCTTTAGCAGTGAAAGCGCACAGCCCTAATAAATATTGATTCATTTTGAGCACGTACATTCCATAATTCTGCCTTGTTGGCCAAGCAACAGGCAAAGTGATCCTCAACTCTAGTGTTTTCCGATGTCATGTACTACTTGCTGTGCCCCTCAGACTGCCTCATCGTGCCTGTAGTTCCTTAAACACAGTTTTTGCAACACACCAGTTTCTTCTAACGTGAAAAATAATTAGAGCCATGGGTGTTCTCAACGCAAGGGACAGGCAACTATCCTTGGGGTCCCTGGGGATACCTACTAGCCCTGAGTCAATGATTGTTTGTTGTTCTTGTCTCGAGCAGTTGTTAGTTCTCACTATCTCCACTCCCCAGCAGGGTCTACCGAAGGGTATAACCCGCGGAAACCTGCTCAACTTCCCGTCGCCATCCGCCCTGCACCCTAGAACCCCTGCGGAGAAACTTGAAGGTGAAACGTATGCGTGTGCAGAATGTTAACTATGAATTGGTGCACAATGCTATCTACGAAGCCGTCTTCCACTTCCGGGATAAACGGTACGTTTACTTCGTAGAAATTGTCGGCTGCACGCTGAACACGGCCGAGCACAAATTTGCCTTCCCAAGCTAAAAAGGCTGCTCGCACCTTAAGAAGCGTTTGTAGAGCCTTAAAAACTGGCTACTGCTTAAAACTAACTGACTGTAACTGTCTTGGCCAGTCCCCTCGGCTTGTCGGGATTTATTCCCCTGGCAACGGAGAGTTCGTAGGCCAAGAGCTGCAAAGGGATCGCTGCAAGTAGTGCAGTGAGCGGCCCATTACTTGGGATAACAATATAATCGTCAGCAACATCTTGCACGAGCTCCGGGAAGTCAGTTAAGCAGATGAGATATGCACCCCTGGCCTTCACCTGCTGAGCCGCGTTGAGCATTAGTGCTGCGTGTTGGTCCCCAAGGACAATCATGACTACAGGAGTGCGTGCTTTGTCATCGATCAAAGCAAACGGCCCATGTTTCAGCGCTCCACCGGCAAACCCTTCTGCGTGGATGTACGATATTTCTTTAATCTTCAGTGCACCTTCGAGAGCAACAGGATAACCAAAGCCTTTGCCCAGCACGAACAGCGTCTGCGCATCTTTCAGTTTCTCAGCAATTCGCTTGCAAGCCCCGTGGGCATTCAGTGTCATACCCGCATATACAGGAAGGCGGTGAAGAGCATCCAATAATGCATTGCAACGATCTGGATATTCTTCGCTCCGCAAGTTTTGCCAGAACCAGCTGGATACCAGGGCAAGCACCGTCACCTGCACATAGGCAGACAAATAAACCCAATGCTACTGGATAACAGGGGTATATCCTTCGTGTTTGGCCATGTACACTGCATGGACATACCAAGCTTCCACTTATAGGTGCCCTCATTTTGGATAGAAGCCAACAGCTAATGGGCATTCGGATGTCAGGAACAAAGAAATCTACATTATCGGGTACAATTCTGCCCCTTAGTTTTGATGCATATGATAATAACAAAGGGAAGAAATGGATGCTTATTATATTGTACTTATCCGGAGGTAGAGGCCATACAACTTACTTGGGAAGTAAAGGCCTTGGTCGAGGCGACGGCAACTTCTCTCCCAGCATTGAGATACACGCCACAGGAGGTCATGCGAGCGAGAAGAGAACCCACAGAATTAACAATTGAAAATTTCCTAACAGCATGCTCGTCAGCAATCTGGCAGGCTCGGATAGTGTCTAACGTCTCCCCTGACTGGGAGAGCAAGAGGATTCCGGCGTCATGTTTGGGTAATGAGTGTTGCTCCAATTCTGTAGCATCAATAGCCCGCACCTGGTCGAAACAGGCCAGCCACTGCATAAGCTGTTCCCCGTACATGCCAGCGTACAATGATGTGCCGCAACCCGCAAGCAGTAAATTGCGGATCGCTAACAAGTCTTTGTTTTGGTCCAGACCCCCTAACTTCACTCGGTTGCCGTGAGCCATTATTCGTCCCCCATAGTTGAGGGCACGGGCCAAACTCTGGGGTTGCTCGAATATTTCTTTGAGAGTCCAGTGGGGAAATGGGTCGGGGGATGTTTCAACCGTTTCAGCCGAGATGCGGTGCATGTCCCGTGATTCCAGGAGCTGGTCAATCCCTTTACTTGTGACAATCGCTATCTCTCCATCCTGAAGCATGAGGTACTGGCTGGTGTGCCTTGCTAAGGCGGCTGGCTCTGATGCAACAAAAACTTGCCCATCGCTGCTGCCAACAAGGAGCGGTGAACCGTTGCGGGCAAGCACTATGCGGTCTGGGTAGTCCTTGTGAATCACACAGAGGCCCCAAGTGCCCTGCAGCTGCGAGACACTCTCAGCCACAGCATCTTCAAACGACAGTCCGAGATCGAGCTTGTATCCTATGAGATTCGCAATAACTTCAGAGTCCGTCTCGGTCATAAATAAGCAACCTTTAGCTATTAGATCCTTCTTCAACTGTGCGAAATTATCGATGGTGCCATTATGCACCAACGAAATGCGCCTCTTCCAGTCCATATGTGGATGCGCGTTGGTGTCTGTCTTCGCACCATGCGTTGCCCAGCGCGTGTGTGCAATCCCAATGTGGTGGCCACCATGATGGGCAGCAGCTTCTTTCTTCAGCAGTTGAATACAGTCGCTAGTTGTGCCTCGGCTAGCGAATTTTGTTGTGACGAGCTGCCCATCGTTCCCAATTGTTGTCATGCCGCAGCTGTCATACCCCCTATTCTGAAGAATTTCGATTCCTTCCATCAACACTGGCTCCACATTTCCCGTTCCAATGTATCCTACAATGCCGCAACAGCGAGCGTTAGACTTGTTTGTCGACACAATGGATGTTGCAACGCCTGCTGCTGCCACAGCCGCGCAGGTCCCCACGATAGCCCAACAGTCATACTTCGATCTGTAAGTATTTCGCTCATCTCCCCAACTTCCCCGTGAAGGTGGCGGGGTCGGCAACGAGATGATCCTCGTCGCCTTTGGAGCATTCACTGTGCCGGCTATGATGGAAGAATGAATCCATTTCGGATACATAAAATAGTAGCTACCAGCGATCCTCTTCTTTTGAGCATCTGCCAATCTTCTGTATGCTCGCATAACGCCGGAGCAACTCATTGTGACGCGCTTGTAAGAGGTCGTGCTCCCAATAATGGCAACTAGATCAAGGGCTTATGATGCATGCAGAAGGTACCTTGCAAGAAGGCATACAATGAGAAGACTGCTGATCTCTTCAGAAGAGAATTAGGCGCAGTTTTACGTCGTCCAATGGGACCAGGTGAGCAAACACTCCTGCACTCAGCTTGGAGAGGCCACTGTTTCTATTTGTCGGACGAAGTTCAGGAAGACTTAAAACCACTCAGAATGCCTAGGCCGCAGCCAAGACACAGGAAGGAACGGCATATTTCCTTCAATTCGTGGCATAGCCTTGCAGGCATCACTCACACCAAGGAGAGCAAGGAGCGGTCAGCACCCCATAGTATTGAAACGAATAGTTGGATTTCTCATGTACATACATAATAAAATATAGTCACACGAACTAATTGATAAGAAAATATCTTGGGACGGAAGAATGCCTTCCCGCGTTGGGCTAGGCCAACCGCTTAGCTGCCTGGTAGGGCTCTGCCGGAACACCGACTCCCTAATTTCATGCCACCTTTTACAGTCTCTTGAACCTTCGGAGGGGCATTTATTGAGTTAGAAACAGTAAAATACCGAAATAATGTCCAATCTCTGTGCACACATAATATTGTGTAGGGTAAGTGGCTACACTAATACTCGTCTGCAAACTTCGCAGTACCATCTGTAGAATGGTCTGCGCAAAGTTGGCGGTGGTACTTCTGCCTGCTTGCAGGATGCCTAATAGATGCCAAGTACGTGTTCAAAAATAGCCTGCAGTGTTAGTTTGTGTAGCAATGAGTGTAGTACGGTGTGTTCGATGCTCACGCATGTACTTCATGTGGGTGCAGGCAGCAAGCAAATGTTCGGCAAGATTTCATTGTGTTAGTGCATTCAGCGAGGGGGGTTTGACTCTGCTTACATCTGGGATTGCACTGCAGCACTGTTTGCAACCGGGTGCGTTGCAACTGCAGCAGGTCCCACGGGCCGCTGTTGTCGGGGGACAAATGGCGGTTCAGCAGTTTTTGAGAACTACTACTTTAAGCGCTATGCCTTTGTTTCAGCAGGGCATGTCGAACACTCAGGCTTCATTTGGTAAAAAGGTGTGGTTCATTGAGGTGCGTGAGACTGCCGAAACGCGCAAGCGCGAATGGAAGCTCAGGGACCTCTAAAAACTGCGACGCTGGTACCTAACGCCTGCATCACATAGCGGCGCTGACCAGGCTGGGGGACATAGCCAAAAGGTGTGGGTACAAATTATAAGACAGGTCCTGGGGCTTTTACAAGGACTACTGTGAGCTGCTGTAGAGCTAAAGTACCTAAGATGAGAGTTCCTCAAGTGCAACCGGTCCCCTTCCCCAATCTTTGCGATTTCCGAAACAGAGAATCAAGCACCTGGAGCTGCAAGAGAGAAGGAGGTCTGCGTGAGCTGCAACACACCTAGCCACAACTCACGGTGCAATACGGCCCCGCACACAGCACAAGCAAGGCTTCTTTGCTGAAGGCACGAACGGCCTCAAGTGGCCACGGCTGCTGAGAGCTTTTGCCTACTGACGGTTCGTTTACTATTTCCGGGTAAGGGGCCAGGAACGCACTTCAGATAGACTTGGGAAGGCATTTTTCAGGATTAGCTTTCTGGCGGGAAAATAAGGGACGGCAGAACGGGGGCTTGTAAGCCATCCAAACAAAAGGCGCGTTCGATGTAACCGCAGTTTATGATGTATGCGTCTCCTATTCCAACCCCGAACATAGGCTGATATTTTGGGTCTGCTGGAGTGAGAGGGTTCATTATTTTTCTTTAAGTGTATTTTCTCCGTAAATATGCACTTGGAGAGCTGTGCCTAGATAGTTGTAACTTCCCCAGTAACTCGGTAGAGGACGGCAGCGCGGTTAAAAGCCAAAAGACTGGAATGCAAATTCTCTAGAAAAAGGGTAATCTCCTTGCCAGTCCAAGCACTCTAAGCAAAGCAGCACAAGGGCCTGAAACTCGTGTGGCCCACAGAAAGTATTGAAGCAAGGTGCGTTGCAAACATTGCCGAGGCGCGCAAGCGTGCAAACCTATCGAAGGCCGCTTTTTATCCACTTTGTTCTACTGGAAACAATTGCTAGACAACGTACTTGGCAACCAGTAGTAAACTTGGTGGTGGCTAGTACCTCACGCTACCACTACACCTGTCGTCGGTGGTTCCCTAGAGTAAGCAGCGCACACAACTTTTCCTCCTGTCCCGCAAATTTCTCTCAAACATACAAATTCACAGTTGGCCTAGGGTGAACGAATGCAAACGCCTCGATAGCCCCTATTGGCCGGAGAACAGTAGTCGCTGAACGGCAAGATGAGGCAGCTTTGTACGGTGAGTATCCGGTGTAAACACTTGCAAGGCGCTAGTAGTTTCCATCACTAAAACACTGGAAAAAAAACATTACACAAAAAAGTGAAATCAGGTTCACGGTTTCGACAAACCACGAATTTTCTCACAGACACGGTGAATTGCCTATTGATTGTGCATGACGGTAGTGCTGTCGATCCTAGCACCGAAATATTCCCAAAACTACGGGCTATTATATAGAATAAAAAGGCTAGTTAATTCATTAGAAAACGAAGAATTATCTTCATGCATATAGATTGCCAACATTTTGGCTCTAAGAAGCTACAGTTAACGCCGGTCAGGACTGCCTGAGACCGGGGGCAGACTGGCGGTTGGAAGAAGCGGTTGTGTTGCACCAAGAAGACCAATTGCTTGAGTAGTTCGCTATAACGTTTATTGATTTGCTCAGTCAAATAATACTACAGGTTTCTCTAGAAGCTGTTCTCGCGGGAAGCCTGCGCTGCGCTCATGTTTCCCAGTCGCCCCCGAAGAACAAACTTCGGCAAGCTTTCCTGTGCCAGCGGCTGAAATTGCAGCTACGACTTTGGGCTTTCTAATTTCAATTTGTTGAGTGATTTGGAAGTCAATCGCAGAGAAAATTTGTGAGCTTCAGACACAGCTGAAGAATTATTCTGGAACCCTCATGACAGCGGCCTCCTCTGCAACAACCCGCAGCGATCTCTAGAACCCAGAAGAACTCTTCTGGCCTTAACTAAACGAAGATGACTTACCTTTTTCAGCCCTTTTCTCTTGGTGAGGAGATCTCTCTCAGTGGTATTTCCAACCCGCTGCGCAGCGCCCTGCGCGGCTCGTCGTGCCACTGCAGCTGACAATCCCAGACACGGGCGCCACGCACATGAAGTAGAATAACTGCTCAGCTGCCTCTACACCCTTTGAAACATAATTCAAGAGGCGCTGCATGTTTCAGTCTCTTTCAAGAGCCCTCCTGTGTAAAGACAGTGACTCTTCAGTTCCCTCAATGGTGTTTCACGTGCTGGCCCGCAACACCACTAACAAGGCGTAACGGAAAATACGCTGTCACACCCAGTACTATAAGAGTTTCAGCAAATTACTTGAGTGGCAACGGTTTCACAGAGTCCGCCATGCTGCCTGCGTGTGTGTTGTCTGTAGGCACAAATGAGAGCATTGAAGATACCTTCATCGCACCCCCTGACAACATACAGGAGAGCCGAGATGCGATGGAGGAAGCAGAAAGGTGCGAAATCGATAGTGGTAGCAGCAACAGCAGCTCGACCGCACTAGGAAGGGCAGCAGTAGCAGCACCTGGACGGTTGCATTGGCTGTTGCCGTAGAAGCAGCAGTGGAGGTCCATAGTTAGCAAAATCTGCCTTTTACTCCCCTATCATCGTACTAAGTTAGAGTGCAAGCAGTGTGAAAGTACTGAAGTTCCCCATTCGTCCCCTTACTCCAGATGATCGTTGTTGCAATATCTGCAGACGGCTGCTGTACGACGACTTTCAGAAATGTGGGATTTTGCCCGAGTCCATCTTGACTTTGCCCGAGTTGCTTGCTCGTCTGCGAGTGAGTACTCCTTTTTCATCTTTTATGTTTTATATTGCTGCACGTGAGCAATAATGCATTATTGCTGTACTAATGTTAGTGATTTCCGTCGAAAAGGGAAGGCATATGAGATACTTATTCAGGGCTTCGTCGAGCCGCCGTTCGAAACTCGTTGTCATTTTGCCGTGTTCATGCACAAACTCCCGTCCCATTCTGCCTTGTGTGTTCCTTTTTTGATCTTCCACAACTCAGACGTCTGCACGCCACTACGATGAAGAAATGCTTCGGCGCATCTACGCTGCCTTGTCATCTTTTAGGGGGCTGAGGGAGCCTTGTACAACTGGCCGCGTCTTCATAGAGGCCTATATGAAACGCGTCAGTCATCTGCTTCCTAATTCCCCAAACCCTAAGCCCTGCATTCCGTATCTCAACGTGTCCATAGTTGAAGGCCTAACTATGAGCCCTAGTGTGACGTATGCCGAATCCCAAAAAGCGTACCGTGATTTTGAAGGGTTAACCTTCTCGTATGAACCTAAATCTTTGCCCCAATCCATTGATAATTCTGCTTTTAGACTGATATCTTGAGTTCTCACCGACTACTAGTGTATCGAAAATTTCCCGCATTTTTCAATATCTACATTCTTTACCACGTACTAAATCCAGCAGAAGTATCAGCAGTAAATAGAAAAGAACTCAACAGAATTCTCAGTCGCAACACACTGATATACTGATATACGAAGCTGCTTTAAGCGCGTGGCTCTGAGTTGTTGATATGCTTGCTTCAGCGGCGGGAACTGCTAGCGGTGCTGGAATCGGCTCGCGGGGAGCTGGACGGTGCGGAGATGATGCTGCAACAGGCAGAGACGCATTTGTCGAGTTTGTCGATGGACCCAAACGCTGCTCTGGTGAGCAGAGACCTTGAATGCCTGCCTTTCATTCGGAGTCTTAAATGGAGTTTTTGATCTTTGTTGGAGTAGGGAGGGACCGCGCTTGCAGTGCCAGGTTGTCTCCGAGGCGAGGGCATGAATACTGCTCCATGGGTGTTGTCTTCCTTTATTTGTCTGTTTCCCTCTCTGCGTTTTACTCCCTTCTTTTTCTTGACGTCCGCAGCTGTCCCTCTGCTCTCCCCTTCATGCTATTTGCCGTTGGCTCAGTTTCTGTCCGTTTCTTTTCCTCGGTCTTAGTCTCCGTCCGTGTCTATGTGCCCGTCCCATTTTCTGCATTTTGTCTCTTTTCGTCTCTGTATGCATGTCTCTTCGAGATCACTAGCACCTTATTGCATCGCATTGCACCGCTGCTTTGCATGTTGTTTCAGTATCGTTGGACTGCAGACTCCGCACCTGCATGTGCAGTACCTACTGGAGAGTCTGCCATCTTGCATAGCAAAGCGCAGATGCCACTGTAGCGCCCACAGTAGGTGGTGCACAACTCCGATCAAAAAATGTTCCAATAGTTGTTTACTCTCCTTCAGGCCGAAGAGAGTAAACTCACTGCTCAAGTCGCCTGCTTACAGAGCCTGGACTCGGGAAGTCCTGCTGCTTCAGAAGGAGGTGAGTTGCTTCCGTTTTGGCATTTGTCCTTGTAGTTAGCACCTGGCTCCACCTGCATCCGTGTGTGCTTTTGCAATCCTTGGCCTCTGCTTGTCTCCTTTCCTTTTGGGTCTGCGTTGGTTTGTCTTGGGCCTCGTCAGGCGCGCTCTTAGTTTGCCCTATTCATCTGTACCGGCCACGAATTTCCGCCTTGTCTGTAAACACAGTAGTTCTCCTTCCTTGCGTCACATATCGGTCCCCCCCGGCTCGCAAGCCTGTTTCACTTTCTCTCTTCGCCGTTCTGGCGTGTCTCTAGCTCTCCGATTCTCTGCGTCTCGTCATGCTGTGTCCTCCTTCTGTGTATGCCATGGCCGCTTCTGAGCGTATCATCATCAGCGCTATATATTAGGTTGCCGATTTTCCGGCTCGGTAATAGGTGAGGCGGCGTCTGCTGTGCTGCAGACGTCTTCAAGGTGCATCTGGAGTGTCAGCAGCAAGTGATAGAGACAGCAGCAGTGCAGGTCGAGCGCGGCGTTTGTTTCTTCAACGAAGTTTTTTCATTTGAAATCAGTAGCAGAGAAGGAGATCTCCGTCTTTGCCTCATCAAAGTTGACCCAAACTCTGGCAGAGAAGAGCTCGTGGGAGACTGCTCTGTTCTTTTGCAGGACTTGAGCGGTATCAATTCATTGACACCGCCAGCAAGCCTCTATAAATGAGCAATTATTTAAGCCTGTCATTTCTCTTATTCGTTTTCCGTTTTTCTTCCTCATCCCATACCGAGTTGCTGTCCTCATGCTGACACCCTCGTTTGCTCTGCGCTTGTTGTTTACTTGCGTTACCTTTGCGACAGACCAAAAGAAAAGGGAATTCGTGAAGGAGATCTGGGGGCATGCTGGAGAGATTGTACTGTCTTGCCAATGGATATTCTCAAAGGTGACGATGCAAAAAGTGCATTTTCCCTCTATACCTGGTGGACAGTTCTGTCTTGCTTTTGGGGTATTTTTCATTGGAAGAGAGAAAGGAGATGCATGCTTTTATCGTCAATGCGTATGATTGTATTTGAAGCCAGAGTCCCTGCCGTGCTTTTCTACTGGATGGACTATGGAGATGTTCCAGTTGTTTCCGCAATTTTTTGTTTGCTCCACATAAATATATTCAGTGGAAACCTTGCGTGCCTGCATGTACAAGTTCACTGTAATACATGATAGATTAAATTCATTTCTGTCGGTAGCACGAAGGGGATCAGTGTGCACTTAATATGCGTAATATGCCTGATCCGGAAAGGCGTGAAAAGGGGAGTTTTCTCTGCAACAACACGTAACCACTTGCACAAATGCAAAGCAAGCAAGCAAACAAACAAGCATGCAAACAAAAAACAAGCAACAGCAAAACACACACACAGGTGTCTTAATGTAGAAATATAAAAGTGAACGCTGAAGGAGGCTTATTTGTGCGTGCATACTCATGCTCACTGCACGCATTTGCATGCTTGCTGGCTGACATGCCTGATCCTCTGTAGACGTTCCTAACATACACATAGACACAAATTCACAGTCTTTCCTTCTGGATTCATTTGCACTTGTGTTCAAACCTATTTGCGCATGTGCACACGGCTGTCAGTGCACAACCGACGATCTGTGTGTGTAGTATTCAAAAACCAGTTTGGCTGTGCATGCGCATCTACCCTTGCACATATCCGTTTATGCGTGCATGCATCTGTAAAACGTCCTTACCCTCCTATAACACCAGTGCACGTGTACGCATGTTTGGAAGGCAAATGCAAGCAAAAGCGTGTTTGAATAGTGCTGACTTTCTCCTTCAAAAGCAAAATCTGACTTCTGGTTATATAAAGCAGCGAATGTTCTTGCAAAAGCGCGCGTGGGTGGCTTTTCACCGTGAGCGCCGTGCATTCCCTCCATTGCCGGTCATTAAGTTCATATTCTTCCTTTGCTTTTCCTGTTGTCTCAGCGGGCCCTCTATGAGCAATACCTTCACGAGTTCACAATTCGTCGGGAGGCCAAAATAAGGGAACTGTCGGACTACCAAGAAGAAGTGAGTTGTTGACACGTTGGCCTGCGTTTAAGTGCTTGTTCTTCTTTGTCTGGGGCTTATTTTGTTTGCTTATGCTCGCGCGTTAGTGTGTTTCCTTTTACTGTGGCCTACCTATTGTGCTGTTTTAGATTACGTTTTGCTTCTATATTTTTGTTGTCCTGCCTGGTTAGATATGCTTGCTGGGTCGAATGTTTGACTATGCGCCCTATCGGTGTTTATGTGCTTGATCATGATTTGGTTTTGCCTCTGTGTCCCTGATCTGGGGCCGTACACCCTTCGTGTGCTTCCCAGTGCCAAACTGCGTGAGAACACACAACATATGTGCATATGTACAGCTATTGATATGAATTGAAACAACTGAAGACAGTCCAACATATATTGGGCTAGTTACCAGCTACCTACATTATCTCTTTTATTTTGCCTCCGTCCTATTTCCTTTCTCCCTCCTTGTGTTTCATTTTTACTTGCCTTTTCATCTGTTGAATGTTAATGTTTTCTCGCTTATTTCTCGCACTTAGGTTTGCGTCTTGTGTGTAAATTCTAGTGCTGCTCTTTTCCACCTTCTCTGCTGCTACTTTGGCTTTCATTTCCGCCTTTTCGTACTATACATTTGCTTTTCGAAAGAGTTGGAGTATCTTTTCGATGCATTTGTGTGCGCCTTGCTTCATGCTTTCGTGCATATATACGCATTGCGTTTTCTCTACATTATTTCTCCCTATGTCGCGTATTCTTGTTCACTATACGTGTGCCTTGCCCTTTTCCTCATTATTTGTTTCTTAAATTGTCACCTTTTCCCCTCTACAGCTGGACAAGCTGAATCGGCCCTTCTGCATGGTCGATTCGGGGGGCGGCGGCTTGCTGAATTGCGTGAAGATTATTCCTGAACTCTTGTCTCGCCAGCTGGAGGATCTCCGAGAGTATCTGAAGCTTCCTGGTTGGATGGTGGGCTTTCTGGCCTCAATTGAGATCACGACGCGATAACAGCTCAAGCGAAAATGCATAGATGCGTTGATGCTTGAATTCAGATACAGCGTGTGCAAAATAGCAAATAAATGCGAATAAATACTCTTGCATGATTCATTACGCAAATCTGTCCTTAGATATGTGTACGCAGAGCATGGAGGCACAATGCATGGTGTTTTTGACATTCGTGTGCGGGGAGACATATGTACAGGAAAAGCATGCCATTGTTCTGCCGTATGCATGTGCATGTAAACAGTATATGAATGATGAACACACTTGTAGTTTGATGCGCCCTGCCTGTTGATGGTACTGGACACCGATCAGTTGGAGGCGATTACAATTGACACTCCCAGTTCTATTCCCGTCTAGTTATATTTTGCAGCTTGCTCGACCACTGAAGCTTTGAAGTGGGCTGCTGCGTTTACGTGCTTCAGCTGACCAGCCAGTATGCCGTGGCTTTGACGGTGTTGCTCTCCAGCGTTGCCGGACATTCGCGAGCTGTTTACCTAGACCAGTGCATTGCTGCTTTTCTCTTCTGGAATAACTTGAGTACGACAATGCACAAAATATATCAAGCGTGCACTAGAAATTGGGCACGAAGTCGGAGAAGTGGGACAGTTCTAAGAACATGCGGAGCGCCAACAGCTCTGAAGCAGTATTGGCGGGCTCTGCAGCAGCAAACCGAACAAAAAACACAGAACACCAGACGGGTAGATAGGCATACCGAACTACGGACAGCCATAAGGAAGTATTGAGCACAGCCGCAAGGACAGACGAACGAAGCAGAGCATACGTGCGTTAATTGTTGTGTTTTTGTATGCGGTTCTTTGTCAGATCCGGTTCGATGGACATTGGGGCGGTATTCCTTCCTAATGATTTCTTGCATCATGTCCGCTTCTTCCTTCCTTCTCAATACCAAAGCACTGTGATGTTACCTACCTTTACAAAATGCTCAAAAATATTTTGCACTTGCCTTTCATTCAGTTGGGTTCGTTGCCCATGGTTACTTTGCATGTTTCTGTTGATCACTCGCTTGTTTTCTGGCTTGTGTTGTTTCGATAACAGTGGCATCATCTTTGATTTGTCATGGATGAAGGTATTTTTCAACGCCTGGAAGTTAGGTAGGTATATTTCAACCTTTTTACTTAAATAGAACCACGAATTCGTCTGATGACTGTGCATGCATGTAATACTCGCCCATTTCCATATTATCTGCGTTTGCTTCTCTTGTGCCGATTTCGATCTTCTCTGCTGCTCCCGTTTCTCGCCGTCTCCTCTGCTTGTGAATCCTTCCTATCTCAGCTGCAGCCCGTCTTTGGCCTTGTCTCTTTCCTTCTCGTGCGACTCTCCGGTGCTTGTTTGCCTACTGCTGCTAGCCCTTTGATTTGCTTTCTGACCTCTCGTCGCTCTCTGTCTGCTTCGGCTCTTCAGATTTGTCTACTTTATGCATTCTGCGTTAGCTTGCGCCTTCCCCGTTTGCTTATTGTCGTGCTGCTGCCGCATTTCCGAGCCGTTTGGTTGTCCGTTTATACATTGGCTGCACGCCTATAACAAAGGCAAAACCCTGTCTTTCTTAATCCCTCATGCCTTTTTTCAATTTGATTGAGTTGCACAGCATTCCATTATTTGCCCTAAACTGATCCCTGAGTTTCGTTGTCAGGTTCCGTAGAAGCCGACATGCACGATATAACCAAAATATTCACAATATTCCTCTGTATATGGAAAGTAAGGAGGTTTGTGCTTGGTGTATACTCACCTTTTCTTCATTTATTTACTGGCCTTCGCCTCATCCCCTGTTTACCGGCGGTTGTCATCTTGTTTGTCATGCACCAGTGCGCTTTCGTGCTAGGTTGTGTATGCTCCTTTTTGTTACTGCTGCTCCTTGCTGCATATTCCTCCCATCCGTAGTGCATCCATCTAATCTCTATTCAGTTGTGCTTGTCTATAGTTTGCCTGCCTCTGTATCTGCAGGTGGCTCTTCTTCTTATTAACTGGAAGTGCCGCCATGACTTAAAGGCCAAAGTACTCAACCCATCGGCACTTAACCCTCTGTTCCAAGCCCTAAAGCTGAGCCCTTCGGACAGCATAATGCTAACAAGCTAATGCACATTGTATATAACTATGCACGTATGACGGTTTTGTGCGCAGATCACATACGGACACAGCTTTAATTCTACGGGCTGTATTTACGTGGCGGGGAGGCCGGTGGATGCAACCGAAATGCCGGAATACAAACAAACAAAACAACTGGGAGCATCTGCTGCTGCTGCCCTTCCCCTCATGAAGGCCTCCCACGATATCGCAGTTGGGGCCCCCATCTTCCTAGTATGGCCCGTGTTGTTCATTTTTGTCTTGCTGCTGCCAGTGGCCCTATTTTTGCTGCTGCTGTTCCTGCTCCCTGCTTGTCTGGGCGTATGTGTGTTTGCAACTCTCAGATGCCTAAATATAGCTGGGCCACATATTTCTGCTTGTATGTACCTGCGTCCTCGCTGTATCTGCCTGCAGCCTTCTATGGGTTCCATGGGAGTTTCTACCTTGTTGAACTGAAGTGTTCGTAGACTGCAAATTGACGGAAGAACGCCTTAACCTCCAGTCAACGGCGCAGATTTGCAGCCTAAGAGATCTCCTCCCAGGGATATTTAATTTATTTTCTAAGTTCCCGTTATTCACGAATCGAGTAACGGTTTCAAACGAATACTTGTAGATAACTGTCCAAATTTGTAGTTGCCTCCTGTAAACATTTGGATTGCTCTAGTACAATCCCCTCGTACATTGAAGAGGCAACCCACTCCGGTGTATGAACACGAGGTCGAGCAGCAGCATACACTGCAACAAAACGCAGATGCCCTGTGGGGCCTCATGGCTTTTCCGGGATCTTCGAGGGCTCCCCCTCCTCTCCTAACGCTGGGTCGTTAAGTGTCCCCTGTGAATGATGCTGCAGCGTCATCATATCGTATTATGTATTTAGGTGTGTCTATCCGTCTTGTATGGTGCTGCAGTATTGTTGCCCAGCGGCTAGAGCAGCAGTGGCTAGTGCAGGAACGTTTAGTGCCACCACACGTGGTACACACAGCAGCTGGTGTACGTAAGAGCCGCCGCACACAGAAGTTCGTGCAAATAGAAGCTGATTCGCATAGAAGCCGCATACAACTGCATGAACAGTTGTACACATATACATAAAACTGCACGCAAAGCAGCTGCTGATGCACCGAGAAGAGGGTGCAATCGAACCGTGGACAGCTATTTCAGCTGTACGAGCACAGCAGTTGCTCGTCTGATGCTGCTTTTGGGGGACCCTGCCGTCAGGGCTTGTGAGCAGAGTGTATAGCAACGATGCCGCAGCTCATAGTGGAGTAGGAGACATGCACAAAGCCCTGCTGCTGCAGCATGCGGCCAAGCACCTCAGCAGCGGGAAAGCGGCGAATGGACTCTGCGAGATACTGATACGCCTCGCGGTCTCCAGCAACGAATTGCCCCAGCATGGGCAACGCAGTGAAAGAAAACAAATCGTACAATGGTTTTATGACTGGCGTGTCTACAGGGGAAAATTCCAGACAAAGCAGACGGCCGCCACGCTTCAATACCCGCAACGCCTCTTGTAAACCCTTCTCAATATTGGTAAAATTCCGAAGACCAAAGGCGATCGTCAACAAATCAAACGAAGACGACGCAAATGGCAGACATTCCCCGCTACCTCGCACCCAACGCACCCCGACAGGGCCCACGTGCCCAAAGTCGGTACTTCGAGGTAGCAAAATTCTGCTACTGTTGCTACTGATGTTGCTGGAGCTCATTGTGTCTACTAAGGGAGAGGTTGGAAGACCCCGCTCAGCTGCCCTCTGCATCCCCACCTGTAGCATTTGCTCATTTATATCGCATACCGTTACTTCGACTCCACTGCAAACCAACTCCCGCTGCTGCCCCTGATTCTGCTGCTCGGAGTGTGTCAGCTGTTCCAGGGCCCTCTCTATCAACCGGAAGGCAATGTCCCCCGTCCCCCCTGCCACATCCAACACCGTAAACGCTCCTGCGTTTTTGAAACCCCCATTTAGGCCCCCCTCTGCGGGGGATTCTGCTGCAGTTACGTTGGGAGCTACTGGGGAATCCCCTGCAAGGGTCCCTTGAGAAACTTTGGCGGGTGTCTTGCTTGCGCGTAAGGGGGGGAAATTAACGAGTTGCGTGAAGTTGTCCTTCCAAATTCGGTGTAGGCCGAAGCTCATCAAGTCATTCATGAGATCGTATTTCTCTAAAAAAAAAAAAAATAAAACCAGCATGCGTGCATCCATACATCAAGCAGATGGTTCAGAGGCAGATAGGATGATCGCAGACCGTCTGCTGCTCAACTCATAGTGCATTTGTTTTGCTTTTAGGCAGCGCATTTCATGCAACTATAGTAATGATAGAAGGGATGGTGATAAAAATCCCCAATATCCAGACGTCCCCAGACAACGCTGCTCGTGGGCATAAAAACCCAGAAGTCTAAGCACTTTGAAATGGAATTTGGCTGCAGCAGTATGCATGAAAATTGCATACATATGCACTTCCAGGTATATACAGATGAAATTATAGGCTCGTACGAATAATCGATACAAACGCTCATATACATATATTCAGAATTATTGTTTGTTTACAAGTACACACACACGAAAGCATATACATGCTCACAAGATGGTCCATATACGCAGAGAGAAACGCACAAATATATGCATGTCCAGACACCCAAATGCATTGTACTCACATTGAAGTGCATCATAATAGACCATTTACAAACCTGATAATGTGTATAGCCGTGCAACCCGATGTCAGTAAATATTTCCTGGATACAATAAAAACATCTTCTGCTAGATTACCTGCGACGGAAGTGAACAGGTCATTAACCAGCTTTTCCTTTTCTTCCCTTGTTACATCCCTGTACCCAAAGGACGCCATGGGCCTCTGTTGGGGGCCCCCGGTGGGCCCCGTGCTGAAGGCTCGGGGGGGCGCAAAGGTGAACTCAAATATGGAAGAAGCACCTCCGGAGGGACCCCCAAATAAAGGCGCGAGTGGGGGTAGCCCCGAGTAGGGCACCGCTGAAGACAGGAGGAGGCCCCGGGGGGCCCCTCTGTGAAAAGAACGCACTGCAGAGTGCATGATGTGTTTTGGGGAAGGTATAGATTCCTTCTACGCAAAACTGAACGCTTACCCCTCAATCATAATTTAATAATTGCCAAGCTGCTTTGCTCAAGCAAAAGAGCAGGTACTCCGCCCACGGAGACGGGAGGAGCTGGGGCCCCAAACCCCAAACCCTGAACCGTAAACCTAAATCCGAAAACCCCTCACATAAAGGGAGTCGCTTGAGTTATTTATTCTATTTTATTCGGATTCATCAGGAGTATGTGTTCATTATCGGCAATAAGACTGGGGTGTATACGCAGCTTGTGTCTTCCCTCTCCTGCCCTCTGCTTCTCAGCAGGGGGCCACTTCGTGCTTCTAGATTCCTCAACGGGAGAAAACGCGTATTAAAGAAAACTAGTGAAGCAGCAAGACAATCAAACCAGCTGCTAGAGTACCGCAACAGGCAGCAGCTTCCCATGCCGAGCTGTTGCGTGCACGCAACACAACGGGCTGAAGCATTGCTATCGCCTCCTTTTCTTCATTTCCCCAGCACACAGAAAACAGTTGGAGGAATAATCCGAATCAGCTGTTTCCGTTTTAGCTAGCCCTTTCAACCTGCTACAGACGCCAACGCGGATGCAGAGCGTAAGAGTATGCTTTTCTGTTGCTGAATACTGCAGCAGCAGCAACTGCTACTGTATCCGAAGGAACTTCAGCAGTAGCAGCAGCAGGGCCAGCGGCAGCACTGGGAACAGCGTCATCACCTCCATCAACCCTTTCTGCCTCTAGGGCGTTTAGGCTCTGGGCTGCCAGTGTTTATTTTTGAATCTATACAGGCAAACGAGTTGAGACGGCGCGACGTGGGAAGCGGTCGCGAGCCCACCCCTTCAGACACAAGGGAGCCGGAATCCCAGCAAGCGGTGCCTTCAGGGGACTTCCAAGGAGGGGCCCCTGCTGCGCAGGGGGACCATGGAGAAGGCAACCGGAGGCGTCTTGCATTAGGGAGAGTGTTCGACGTGATTGTTTCTCTCTGGATTTTCTGTAGAGGCTCGCTGAGTGCCTTAGGAACTATAGTTAAGAGATTTGTGTTTGCTACCCAAGGCGTGCTGAGTATGTCAGCGTTTGTCGTTGCCGTCGGTATTTTCTTGGGATCCGCCTTCTTCACTATTTCTCTCACCCCATTTGTATTAGTCGGCTTCCCTATTTTCTTTTCCTTGTCTCTCTCTCTCTCTCTCTCTCTGTCTGTGTGTATTTGGTCTTACTTGTCTCTTTGGTTTCGTACTCCTTGTCTCTTCGAGCTTGACTACCTCACGTTTGTCGTATTTGTTCTCCGCAAGTGTATTTCTTTTAGCTTCTACTGCTTCAATTTGCAGTTCGCGCTTTGTCAACTCCAACCTTCTCCGATATGTACGAAGCAAAATACGGAGATAAGCATCCCCCTTTCTTTCCAGGCTCTTTTAGAGACGTAAACGACAAACCTTATACCATAAACCCTTCTTTAACCCTTTTTTGCAGGCTCTCTCAGAGACACAAAAACCACGCCAGTCTATAAATATACAAATATGGTTTGGCGTATAGGGATTTATGTTTGCTGTACTTCAGGCGTTTGGTGAGGCACGAGTTGTTCAGAGACCGTTGGTTGTCTATTTGCATGAGGAGGGGCCCTCGTCAGACGTGGCCTGCCGTGAAGCCCTTGGTAGTGCGCTCTTCATTGAACTCCTCGTGAGCCGGTGGTGGTTCTGATGTTGCTGTTATTGCTAATACTGTTATTGTGTTGTTGCTGCTGTTGCTGCTGCTGTTCTGTTCCTGTTGTTTCTGCAACTGTCGGTTACCCTTCTGTTGTGCCGCTCCCCGGCGTTGCAGCAGACATCTTTGCGAATTGCCTGATGCGTCTTGCTGTTGCTGCTCCCGTGTGCTTTGCTGTTCTTCTCTGCCTTGTGCGGCGTTGCATGCTGAAACAGCAACATCTGGTGCTGTTCCTATTGCAGCAGTTTTTCTGTCTGCTTTGCAGATGCTGCTGCAGCTACAGGTGCTGCGCCTGTTCCTGTTACTATCGCTTATGCTTCCCCTATTTTGCAGATGTTTCGCGTCTAGTGACGAACCAGCATTTGTGCTGCTGTTGCTGCGCATTCATTTATTTTTTCAGGAGACACATGGATGTTTGTTCGCTGCGAACTGGTCTAGGAGTCGGGAGGGCCTTGCGTTGCAGCGGCTGCTACAGCTGCATGCATTCCCTTGCTTGTTAATTTTTGTTCCTCACCCAATACTCCCTAACCGACCTCAAAGAGATCCCAGCCTCAACTGGCTACGGGCTGCGCACAGCTGGCTGCACACCGTCCGCTTACCACCATAATCGTCGTCTGCTGCTGTTGCTGTTGCTACGCCTCCTCCTAACCATTGTCATTGTGCCCAGAGTGTTGGGACTCTAGGTGGTGCCAGTGAAACTGCTCCTACTACGATTGGTTGCACTTTTCACTGTTTTTGTTACTGCTTATGCTACTGTGGCAGCGACTGCTGTGACTGCAACTGAGGGGTTGTTGTTGCACTCCCTGGTTCTGAGGTTGCTTGCGCAGCTCTTGTTTCTGGTGTTGGCGCATGCGAATTCAGGCTTTGCAGGGCACCTGGGGAGAAGCTGAGGCGGCGTCGCATGCAGTCGGGGCATTAGATCGCCTCGAGGAGCTGCAGCAGGAATGCGCGGAGAAACAAGAGGCGCTTCGACAGACGCAAATGTAATTAGCAGCAACCCAAGGCGAACAATTATTACTATTATTGAAAAGCTTAGAGGCAGCTAAAGACCACAAAGATGCCTAGCTGTGTATATGTGTATTTTCGTTTTCGGAGATGCCTTTCTTCTTGCCGTGTTTGACGGTCTTCTCTTGTCGTAGCCTCACGGTTGTTAACATTTATGTCTCCGTCTCCACTTCCCCATATAGCAGTTTCCTGGTATATCTCTTCCTTGTTCCTCGCCTGTCTGCTTTCTTTTCTTATCTCTTTGCTTCTCGTTGGCAGCTGCTGGCCTTTAGGGACTCGTTTATTGCTTCATTCTGATGCATGTGTCATTCTTTGACTCGGGCGTAACCAAACCGGACTAAGTCTTTCCAAGTTTTAGGATTGAGCGTTTAGGATTTAGGGTTGGGGTTTGTGACGCAGACTGCGCCGTGAGCAAGAAGCTGCGTTTGAGGAGATTCAACGTCAAGAGTCCCTGAGGTATGAATACACCCCAAGCTGCGGGTGCACCACCTGAGCTCATTTGTTCTGCCCTCTTCGTGGCATGTCCCTTCGACTCCTTTCATTTCCGTGCAAAAACGCCTGTTCGTAGAACTAGCTCTTTTGCTGCTGTCGGGTATGCTGCTGTTACGGTTGCTGTTGCTGCTCCCGTTGCTGCTTCTACACACAGAATGTCTATTCAGAGAGAAGAAAGGATACAACGGGAAAGGGAGCTGCAGCGGCGGCAGCAAGAGGCTCGAAGGTTGGCTCAGAAGCGGGAGAAGCGGCAGCAACAGCTGCAGCAGCAGCAGCAACGACGAGCCGCCGCAGCAGCAGACTTCAAAGCCCAAGACACAGAGTGCAGCAAACTGCCTCCGGAGGAAAGGACAACAGTAAGAAACAATGGCCATCTCCAGTTGCAGGAGCAGAAGCAGATATAGGGGCAGAATCGGCAACAGTATTGGCAAACACAACGAAACTCCATACAATCAGGAATTTCTGCTGCTGTTGGCGTGTTTGGGTACTGCGCCTGCTGTTATTCTATTTGCCCCCGTTCCTCTTCTCATCCGGACTGTTGCATGCTTTGTTTGAGCAGCGTTTGCGTCTCTCTTTGACTCCGCGTTGCTGCAGATACTCACCATATTTATTTTCTGTGTTGCTGCCCCCCCAGGTTGATGCGTATTTGCTGCTGTATTCTTGCCCGCTCAGTATACTTGTCGCCAATTTCGATTTTGTGTTTGCTTGTCATGTATTGTACCGCTTCCCTATTTTACTGTGTTCATGCTTTAAGGAATCTTGTTTTGTCCTTATCTAGCTTATTTGGGTCCCTTTTTTGGGCTTTGTGTTGAGGGAGGATTGGCGTTTCGCGTCTGTCTGAGCTCTTCTGCTCATTTGGCTTCTTTTATTTTTGTTGTTGGTGCTTTTAATTTCAAGATTCGGCTTAAACTACCCTGTGGGAAAAGGATAACAAGAACGTTCGCGGCTTCTTCTTCTCTTGCGCTTCTTTATCGCTGGACCGACTGCGTGGCTGAATACTGCGACGTGAGGAGACGCTCCATTTTTTGTCTTTTGTCGTTACTTTTCCCCTTCATCTCCTCCCTGGATTGATGGATTTCTATCTGCCATTATGCATTTCTCTGCCCATGCTCCCCCATGTTGTGTTCAGATGCCTTCTCTGCAAATCCCATCCAAGTTCGATTTGGTTGTTTCACCTTACAGAGTTCTCCCACGGGTAAGACGGCAATAGCCATCTCAGTGATAATGGTAGCTATTAGCGCCACTAGCAGTGGCAATATGAAGTATACGACCAGTTATAGTAATAAGTGTAATTCTACCAACAATGGAGGAAAGAGAGCATCCATAACTGTCCGCATGCAGCACTGGCCGTAGTGATAGCGAGGCTACTGATAATAGCCGTAATAACCGGAGCAACAGTACACCAATTATACCGAAGACTAATAGAATTAACAATAGCAATTATCAAAAAGTCTGCACTCATAATATTCCAGCCAGCGTAGGGAATAGTAAACGGATCGAACACCTTGCATTATTGTTAAACAGAAGACGACCTAGAGCAGCAGGAGCCGTTGATATGGTCCGCACGCTTCTGTTGCACCTTGACCAACTCTACACAAAAGAATTGCTGGAGTTGCCTGTTGCTGCTACGGCCACTTAAGCAGTAGGCCCTGCTGCTGATGGTGTGGCTGTCTCCGCAAGGATCAGCAGCTCCTACTGCTGTTGCTGCACAGCATTTGCTGCATTTTGTCTGCCTGTGCTTCAGGAAGGTACTTTGGAAGCAGCTGGTCTTTGCCCCAACTGCGTTGTCCTTCTTATCGAAAATGAATCAGAAACGGAGTCTGATACAGATGCATAAAGAGGCTGTTGCTGTTGCAGCAGAAGCAGTAGCAACGGCGTGGCAGCAGCAGCCGCTGCTGCAGAGGGTGCTGCATATGCTGAGTGGGCTGTTGCAGCACCCACAGCAGGTCAGGTTGCTACAGCCGGAGATTTTTCTGCAGCTGGTGTAATTGCTGCAGCACGCGCAGCAGCACGTGCTGCAATAGAGGCTCATGCAACGCTTTGCTGCAGCTTAAATATTGCAACAACCACAGTAGAAGCTGCTGCTACTACTACCACCGCCTCTGTTGCCAGGGCACGCCAACATGGTGTGTTGGAAGTCCGATTGCCCGTTGTAGTCAGCACAACCCAACACGAAACATTAAGACACAAAGCACTCATTAAAGCACAAAGCACTCGCGCAAATATGAAGCAGAAAACAAAGGTAGTGCATGAACAGGCATGACGGAGGAAGGAGTAGTTCCTACGCACTTGTACGCAAACACAATATATACATATTTACCTGCACGAATGTATAGATCTTGGCATGTATGTGTATTTCCTTATATATTCTACCGAATAATAAGTTTCGTTAGTCTGTGGAGCTCGCAGACTTCGTGAATGAACGGACACCTGGGGCAGGTCCTCTGCTCAATTGAACTCGAGCGTGGGTAGAGGTGCCAATATTTGCTGCTTGTATACACAACAGTACATGTTACGTTGCAGCTGCTCACTGGTCGTGTACAACATGAAGGCAGTTAATGGTGACCTCCAGATCCCTTCATTGTTCAGCGGAGGCCACCGGTTGAGAGCTCGTTTCTTCTTTGCTGCTGCCATTCTCAACAAGCAGCTGATAGACTTGTGCATATACTGTCACTCTCCCTGATGTACTTTTCCAAGAAACTTAAACATGTCCGCCCACTGGCAACGCCTCTAGAGGCTACAATTCGTGAGGCCGAAAGGGGACTCACGATTTTCACTTTGAGCTCTTCCATATATATAATGTACTGCGGTTTTCGTGGTGAGAATATTTCAGGAGACGAGTGTCTACTTTTCCTGAAGCAACGAGTCGGCCAACAATTGCTAGCGTCTCCGAAGGTTGACAGACCCTGCCACTGCATATCATTAGACGGGAGGACGTGCTGAATTTCAAACAAAGACCTAGAGGGAAGTGGGTAATGCTTTGTCTTTCCACTGCGTACCGGCTTTCACAGGTAATGACCGCTAAAGCCATAGCAACCGACAGTAACGGCATTCCCTGTTCTTATTGAGGGAGTAGTGAGAGCTACAAAGGCGAATGTGTGCTTAACATGAAAGTACCGTAAATGCGGAGCATCTCCATCCCCAGTATCTAACCATTTAGCGTACATGTAGTTGCCCCAATGGCTTGAGATGTGGTAGGTAGCCTAATACAAGCTGAAACGTTTGTTCCTCAACTAATGGCACAGGGTAGCACGACATGTGAGCACAAACAAGCGTTCTTTGCTTCATGCACACAAAGTAGACAAATGTTGCCTCCTTTCAAGTTTCCTCCTATGAATGCTTAAGGGTTCATGCGCCAACATCAATCAGACTAGCCAATATCGGAAAGATTCTCCTACATGCGCCGCCTCGCTGTGGGGATTGGTGGCTCCCAGCTTGCTTCCGCACCTTCCAACACACATTTTGCAATGCACTGTAAAGTAATTAGCCCTCCTTTGGCTGTCGCAAAAGGCTCATGCAAAGGCTTACTCACAGCAGCTAAAAGCTAAGCACCATGCATTCTCCTAGTAATCTGGAGACAGTGGCACAAATGCGTGAGGGTGGTGAGGAGAGGCAAGGGCTTGTCTTGATTTACGGTACACCGTGCCGCAATTGGTTCTGCAAGGCGCCCGTGGATGCAGGCAGCAGACATAGGCTGGCTGTTGCTGTATGCATGAACGCTGAGGGCAGTTGTTAGTGGACACAGAAGCCCATTGTGATGCAGACTTGTTTGGCCCTCAGTAGACCGCCTGCATGTGAATATAAAGATATGCCACTTTAGCTCCATTTTGACGTTGCCAAGTACAATGTAATTTTTTGAAGTATCATACACTGTAGCAGCTTGTGTCCGATGCTGGCAGCTCTGCGTGTGAAGATTACACACGAGCACCCATTCGATGGTAGTATGCGCTAGTAGGTAAGTGACCAGCAACTAGAAGTTTTCAACAGTCCTCTACCGGTTTTGCGAATGCAGAAAAGGCGGCTTGCTTGTGCTCGCATGTGGGGCTGCAACTAAAAGCCCGGCAGGACATCCCCAGGAGACTAGACGATTGCCCCACCTTTGCCTTGAGGGGAGGCGTGCGGGCCAGTTGCATGTACAAAACTTTTGTCAAGCATTTTGAGTCCGCTGCAGCACATGCCACTTCCAGAATACGATCACGGACTTGCGTTATCAGCACAGTTGGCCCGTGTCTAGACGCACCAGTGCTCTGCGAGCATTTGCATGCTCCAGTTAGCACAATTATACAATCGTCCATGTGCTTTGGAGAGAAGCATTGATGCACCTTAGCACTTTCGGGAAAGCGAGGTAAAGGATACACTGGCTGCATGGCGGCCGAAGCAAGATCATTGAATTGCCCGGTGCAGAAACCCATTTTGGCTGTCTAAGAACCCAAACAAAACAAAAATGAATAAATTACCACAGTTAACAGCCATATGCACGCCACTCGCAGGGAAAGTGTCCAGAAAACAAACTATGCACGGGAGCACGGAGGAGCCCCTCCCCGTAGTCTTCCCCACTTTTCCTGTACACATCATAGATGCTCAGGTGGACATTTAAATACTAATGTGGTGCATTTAAACACTATAATTTAATTTTTAAATCCAAGAATAACAGGATGTAACGGGGGAAAAGTGAGAATATAACTCCCAGAGCAGCACGGGGAACCGAGCAGCCGAAGGTGGAAAATGGGGGTAAATGGCAGGTATTACTATTTTTGTGCCTTCTAAATGATATTTTTTAGACAGAATATCCTATTTGGATTCTGAGGAGAAAAATCGAAAACCACACTACGTAAGTGTTGCACAACACCCCATTCAGACGCAGCAGGCGCTCGGCACAAACAGAGCAGCGCCATGTTGTTTCGCTTTTTCCTCGTTTGTTTGCTCTGCTTTCTTCGTCATTAAATGCAAATTTAATTTATCACCAACGATCCAAATAGAAGGGAGCAATGTGCAAGAAATTCTGCCAGTTTGCTGCTGCTGCCCGCGCTGCTGCTGCTGCTATCTCGACACCCAGGAGCAGCAGCAGCAGCAAGAGGAGCAGCGGCGGGGCAGCAGCAGCAACACAAGAAGAAGCAACACCACCAAGCCTTGTGTGTGCCTGCGTTTAAGTGCCTTCCACCTTGAATGGGTTGTTTTTCTTGTTGTTTTTGTATGGGGGTAGCTGGGGGTTGCAGCAGCAGCAGCAATTATTCCGCTGTCAGTCTGCTCCCTTTCCCGTCGAGTTCCGTCTCCTCCAGGTTACCTGTAAGTAATGAAGCAACAACATCACAATTTAATCTACTTCGTTTATGCCTTATTTTTCCTCTGCAAACCATAAACCCCAAACCCTAAATCCCAAGAAGACGGGGAAGGCGGCGCAGACTCGACGCCCCCTGTTTTGGGAGTGGAGGGTTGAGGGTTTGCGGACTGCTAGCATTAGTGTCAGCTGCAATCACTATGTCTACTTCCTCGTTGAGGACGGCTCTCACTCAGCAGCCCCAACAGCTGCACACCAGGCAGTAGTGGACAGAAATTTCACGCTAACTCTGTTGTCTCATTAGGCATTTGTGCTTCTTTGTGCCTTCCTTGTGCTGCTGCTTCTGTACCTGCCGCTGCTGTCCCTGCCTCTGCTGCTGCTTCTTCTGCTGCTTCTGCTGCGGCTGCAGGGCTGAACAGACGCCACAGAGGAGGCAGTGCATCTAACACCGCCATGTTGCTGCACCCGCTGCTGCTGTTGTAAATTGTAAGTTAAGGAGGTGTGACTAGATGACCTTGCTACGGCTGCACAGACTGCTGCTACAGCTGCTGCTGGTACAGCTTATGGTGCTACATGTGCTGCTGCAGTCAGCTACGCAGGCTGCGGCATGGCAAAGGTTTATGCACACAAGAATGTTCCAGGGAGGAGACGAGTAAAGTGCTTATTTGTAGCACTTGCTTTGCTTCAGCTACTGTTTCTGCTGTTTCTTCTTCTACCTGTGTTGCTCTTGCTGCTGCTGCTGCAGGTGTATGCCTGTTTGAAGGTCTACGGGTCCAAAGGCGCCGTCTGCTACTCTCCCTTTCCAGTTACAATGGAGGCCTCAGTGCAGCACCAGGATATGCAGCAGGAGCAACAGCTGCATCCACAGCAGCAACGGCACCCGCAGCAACAGCAGGCGGAGGACGAGGCACAGCATCAACAGCAGCAGCGGCATGATGGATACCCCTCTCCTATGGGTGTTCTCAGCAGCATCAGAACAACAGGGGGGCATAAGCAACCCCACGAAGGGTATCCAGAAGAGATTCCTATAAAACCGACAGCTTCTGCCCCTGCGCCGGTACCTGCCGGTGCAGGTGTTGCAGCAAGAGGCGGCGTTGCTGCAGCTCAGCAGGCCGAGGCCAACCGGGCAGCTGCTGCCTTTGGCAGCAGAAGCAGCAACGGGAACTCCAGCAGCAGCAACGGGAACTCTAGCAGCAGCAACGCGAACTCCAGCAGTAGTACCGGGAACTCCGGCAGCAGCGGGACCACCAAACAGCAACCTCATCGTCACCGGCATCCGCAGCCGCAGCAATATCATCACCATCACGGCCGGCAGCAGCAGGGCCGCAGCAGCATGACGGCAGGCCACAGCCGTTACCCGGGAGCTTGTGGAGCTGGAGTTGTTCGCATTCCTTTGAACACAAACAACAGCAACAACAATAACAACAGCAACATGAACAACAGCAACAACACCACTTACACCACCAACAACAGCAGCAACAACAACAACAGCAGCAACAACAACAGCAGCAGCAGCAACAACAACAACAACAACACAAGCAGCAGCAGCAGCAGCCGCAGCAGCCTCTCGGCTGCTACTACTACTGCTGCTGCTGCTGCTGCTGCTGCTGCGGCGGCGGCGGCGGCGGGGTCCCTCCCAAATGTGCATGCACCGCGCACAGGCATGTGCCCGTGGTATGCAGAGGGAAAGTGCAACTTTGGTCCGCATTGCAGCTTTGCTCATTCTAATGCAGAACTAAGAAATGGACCGAAGCGGAGAACTCACCTCTTCCTACCAAACCAGCAGGGGGGTCCCCATCACGGGGGACCCTCTCATCATGGGGGACCCCCTCAACACGGGGGCCCCGCCCATCAAGGGGGGCCTCCCCATCATGGGGGACCTCCAGCGCCGCGGCAACAAGGAGGACGAGGACACCCACGAGACGCCAGTCGAGGGGCACTTTGGGCTGTCGACGGGATGCAACCCCACGGGGAAAGGGGGCCAGATGGGGGGCCCAAGGGCCTTGACATCGGCCACAGGGGCATGGAA